>OU342742.1:221436748-221641574 GCA_910589775.1 Avena eriantha
GGTGCGCCAGCAACCTCGCCGATCTGCAGCTCCTCGCTCCGATCCGACCACACCAGCGAGCCCGCGGTGAGCCTCCCTTCCCCCTGACATTCTCCGCCTCCCGTCGACGCTATAGCGCCTGCGAACGTTTCGTCGAGCAGCCTTCCGCGCGCCAGAGCTCGCCGGCGTCTGCAGCGTTTCCGTTGCCGCGCAACCCTATCTAGGCCCCCTGCTACCCTCCTGTCAACTCCCCGAGCCAGCCGCACTGGTTAGCCACCTTGGAGGCACGCCCGTGTCCTAGGTTCGAGTCCCCGCTCCGCGCCGCGCTCCCACCTGCCGCCAGACGCGAGGAGAAGAGAAACAGTAGCTGCCCATGGTCGTTTTGCAAAAAGCCTCTCCCCTTTTTAATTACTGCAACCCGCGCTCCTTTCAGCCCCACCAGTCAGCCACGCCAGCGCGTTTGCAGAAAACCCCCTGGCTTTTCCTGTGTGCAACCCGCGCTCCAGCCGCAGCCCCACCTGTCAGCCCCTGCCTCCCGCATCGCTGGCACGTGGCCTTCCGCCGCTGGTCCCGCCTGTCAGCCCCTGTGGGTAAGCCAGACCCGCGTGACAAAAGCTTTTTCTGCGCACGTTGCCCAGTCAGCACCAGGCCCACCCGTCAGTGACCGTGGCTAGATTTGCTTGGGTATAAAAAAGTAATTCCTGAGTCTATTTTAATTCAAATCTTTGTTCAAATTATTTTAAATTCAAATTCTTTTCAGATTCAATAATTTTTATATGCTTGCGCACTTTATTTATATTGGCCCTTGTTTGTTTGGTTCTTCTTCGAATAGACGCCAAGCAGGAGAATTATCAGAAATCACAGGAGTATTACCCAGATCCATCTCTCGCTTCAACTGAGCTGCCAGGCAAGCACTACCACATGCTTGCATACTACAGTACCTATTGCCTCTATCTTATTCTGCATCATTGAGTCGCGATTGCATTAAATTGAATCCCAAGTTACTACATAGCCTTTACTTTTAAACCACACTAAGCTTGTTCCGGTCCCATGAGCCATTACTACAGGAGTTGTTTGAGCCATGCGAGTCGTAGAAAAGCATGAGTAGGGTATGTGAGTGTCTGATGGATAATGAGGGTACCTAACAACATAAACCTGAGTAGTAATGGGATAACTAATGAAAGAGGCACCGGTGGGCATATCTGCTATTTGGTTTTTCATGCTCACCTTGTGTCCTGTAGGACCCCAGAGAGTACTTGATTCCTGTTCCTTGACTATTCGCACTATCCACATCCGGGAGCCCTATGGACCCCCCTGAGCCAGAGCTTGATTCATTCTTATTTCTTGGGGCCACAATTAGTTTGGGGGCTTTATTACTATCCTGTACTTATGCCATGTTACTGTTTTATTTAAGATTGTGCGAGGAGCACCTGTACTGTTTTGGATCGTGACACGTTTTCGCTGTATCGACAAGCCCAGTCTCATTTTCGGGTTCCCAGTCGTTTACCGCCGTCCACACAAACCTTGGGTCCGTCTCGGAGCCGGCCAACTTCGTTGCGGGTAGCTTAATGGGTGGCCCCCTGAAATATTTCTGAATCCTGTGATTACTTTGTCGTGAATGCCTCGTTGGGTTTTGATTTGGTTTTTCCGAGGTTGATCGAGTGTGTGTTGCTATTCGTGCACCCCTGCAGGGTAAATCTTTCTGAAAGCCGTGTCCGCTGTTATGGACGACTTGGAGCACAGTTTCTCGATCATAGACAAGTATAACTAAAGTACCGTTTTAATTTGACTAAGGACTTGACTAGTAAATAGCGCAATACTCATGGAATGGTTAATAAAACTGCCAACGGATGATGGGGTAGTTCGTCCGCTTCCTCGTTGGTAAGCGAGGAGGAGGATGGATCTGTTAATTATACTGTTATAACTGTTGTTCTTAATTCACGGACTTCCGTCTATCATTGGTTAGGCGGAAGGTTAGCGAGTCTCTATAGAATTGTTAGGTATTATCTTTTGCTGCAATGCGTCACCCCAGGTTGTGTCCCCTTTAGTGGCATAAAGACTTGCTGAGTACCCCTAGGGTCTCACACGATAAATTGTTTGATTCAGATGAACAGGTGTACCCGCAAGATGGATACTGGGTGGAAGAGACAGATGATGTTGGCAACGATCATTCGGTGTAGAGATTCCGGGAACGGGGATCCGTGTGATCTGTGGGCGGCATGTGTTTATTTATGGGACATCTTATGCCAATTTGCTTCTTATCCGTACTCGGATCTTGTTTTCCGCTTCCGCCTGATACTCTGATGTGTGATGTATGAGGAGCTATCCTAAATTATTATATCTATCTAGGATATTTGGATCTTGCCGTATGGCGTTGCAATATTTCTATTTCTTTTAGATGGAATGGCTCTGATGTACTGTTGTATGTGGCTTGCATACATACTCATTTGTGTATGTAGTTGATCCTTCGCCTGCCGATTACACCGCTCGTTCTTGTCCCATTGACTGAAAGTGGTTAGGACGGCCGAAAGGTCTACCGTGAGTGGCCCTGGGCCCCACCGTACTATTTTAACCACTTTCGTTCATCCAGGCATTAACTAAGAGCGTAATTCACCGAGGTAGTTACAATTGGTATCAGAGCCATCCCGCCCTTCAGGGTCTCAGCCAAATGGTCGTTGTCTGTCTAGCAAATATTTTGGTAGTTATGTATATTAGGGAAAAACAAACGTGAGAGTAAGATTGCTTCCATTTTTCTTCTTACCCACCCACCCACCCTTTTTCTGGTAAGGAAATGTAACGTTTTAAATCCTCTCCTAAAATTCAAATTAGGATTCACGTGTTCTGGGTTCCGTAGTACAATAGGTTATGTTTGTGTGTGTGTGTGAATTCCTTGTCTATCTGTTGCATCCAAATGTTATCACTATCTGCCTTTTGGTTATCAACTGTTGGTACATTCCCTACCGACAGCCCTTTGTAAACCGACGCGATCTATTCTGATTCATTGTACACCGATGCGATCTATCTTACTCTTTGTTATCCGATGTTATCTTGTTGGGGTGTTCTTTTCCGTAGTTACTAATCTTTAGGTTCATCTTAAGAAGAAGTTTGTTGGGATATGTGTTTTACTGATTCATGTGCGGAGTAATGATTTGAGTGCGGGATGGAGTCGCGACCATACCACTACTTTTGTCATTTGCTTTTGTATATTGAACTAGTAGAGTTACTAATCTTGATTCGTTAAGTGGTTTGCGCTGATAGTGGTATTTTAATGCCAAAATTTGCGGAAAATTTTCTTTGTTAGTTTGTATACCACACTCCTTGTTCAGTCGTGTGTGTTATGCTTAATATCTTCTAATTGCCTTGAACTTTGTTGATATTTGATATCACCTCAGTGAATTGCATTCTTTAATCTTGATTAATTCCATTTTGGTACTATTTTGGATTATTATCATTCTCCATTATAGTACTGACTTGTGTTTTATATCAATCACAGGATGGCCCACCACGCCGTTCTAAGGAGGATATACCACCTGAACTCGGGGCTGCTTTGGCAAGTATTGCAAATGCTTTGGGCACTATGCAGCAGAACCAGCAGCGCTTCGAGGAAAGTGTGAGGAGGAATGAGTTTTCTCCGCTACCCTCCACCTCCCAAGCGAGGAGACATCAAGAGTTTTCTCAAGTTCAACCCATGCCAATTTGAGGTGTCTGATCAGCCACTTGATGCGGATGATTGGCTTCGTGAAGTGTCAAGGTTGCTCATGACTGCGGATGTTCCCGAGCAAGAATGGGTCAAGTGTGCTACTCACCTTCTGAAGGGAGATGCAGCTCTCTGGTGGGAAAATTATCTCAAGGCAGATCTTTCTGGTTTTCAGCCTACTTGGGAGCGATTCACTGCTGCTTTCAAGAGCAATATCTGTCAGAAATTGTCATGGAAAGGATGAAGGAAGTGTTTCTCAACCTCAAGCAGGGCACTGACAATGTCAACACCTACATCAGAAACTTCATGAACTTGTCTCGTTATGGTGGCGATGAGATCTCTGATGACAAGAAGAAGCAAAAGAGGTTTCGGCAAGGCCTCAATGCTTCCATCAAATATGCAATCACTCATGCAAGGCCAGCATCTTTCCTAGAACTTCAACACACAGCTCTGCAGGAAGAAGCAAGTAGGCAAGTGTTTGAGGAGTCAAAGAAACACAGCCGTGATACAGCAAGCTCTTCTGCTATGACAGCTCCTTCTAAGCGTCGTGTCTGGGTTCCTAACACCCCACCGTCGCTCCCTGCTCCACCAAGACCTTCAAGCTACGCACCAAGGCCACCAAACTCCTTCACTGCGGCTCCCAGGGGCTACAACCACAACTACCCTGGAGCGCCTGGCGGAGTCCCTGGCTACGTTGCTCCACGTCCACCTGGTGCTTGTTATACTTGTGGTAACACTGACCATCAGCAATGGAATTGTCCAATGAACAACAAAGCTCTTCCACCACCACCTCCAAGACCTGCGGCAAGTGCTCCTATGATTCGTGCACCTCCACCTCGGGCTCTCAACATCAACACTAAGCCGGGATCTACGGTTGCTCGTGCCAACTGTGTCAACGCCGCTCAAGCTGAGCATGCTCCTGGAGTTGTGATGGGTATGCTTCCTGTTAACTCAGTTCCTGCACGAGTTTTGTTTGATTCTGGTGCTTCGCATTCTTTTGTTTCTCACAAGTTTGCTCATGAGCAAGATCTGGCTATGGTTCCTTTATTACACCGTCTTGTGGTACAATCTCCTGGGTCACACATGAGGGCTGCTCATATCAGCCATGGCAATCAAATTGAGATTGGTGGTTCTTCGTTTCCGGCTTCCTTAATTGTTCTTGGCAATTCTAATATTGATGTTATCTTGGGCATGGATTGGTTGACAGCAAATGCAGCTGTGATTGATTGTGCTGAACGTTCGGTTCTCTGAAAATTCCTGAAGGCCATATAGTCTATTCTCCAAGTCTGACTCCTGCAATTCAGCTTTATTCTTTGGCGGCTCTGAATGATGATGCTATGGAAGGTATTCAGAGTGTTCCTGTAGTTTGTGAGTTTCCAGATGTCTTTCCGGAAGAGTTGCCAGGTATGCCTCCGGATCGTGAGGTTGAGTTTGTCATTGAACTTGAACCTGGTACCGCTCCTATCTCCAAGCGGCCTTATAAAATGGGTCCTGCTGAGTTGGCTGAACTTAAGCGTCAGTTGGATGAACAAGAGAAGTTGGGTTTCATTCAGCACAGTACTTCTTCTTGGGGTAGTCCAACCATCTTTGTGAAGAAGCGAGACAAGACTGATAGACTTTGTGTTGACTATCGGGCACTCAATGCTAAAACAATCAAGAATAAATATCCCCTTCCGCGGATTAATGATCTCTTCGATCAGCTAGCCGGAGCTGTGGTATTCTCTAAGCTTGATTTGAGAAGTGGTTACCATCAAATCAAGATTCGCAAGGAAGATGTTCCCAAAACAGCTTTCACCACTCGCTATGGCCTGTATGAGTACATGGTCATGTCTTTCGGTCTAACCAATGCACCTGCCACCTTCTCGAGGCTTATGAACTCGGTTTTCATGGAGTATCTTGATAAGTTCGTTGTGGTCTATCTGGATGACATTCTAGTCTATTCTAAGTCGAAGGAAGAACACGAAGAACACCTTCGTTGTGTCCTAAACAAGCTTCGTGAGAACCGCATGTATGAAAATTTCTCCAAGTGTGAATTCTGGCTGCCTCAAGTCACCTACCTTGGTCACGTCATCTCTGCCGAGGGCATTGCCGTCAACCCAGAAACTATTAAGACAATTATGGACTGGCTCCCACCCATAAATGTCAAAGAAGTCAGAAGTTTCCTTGGTTTGGCCAGTTACTGTCGTCGCTTCGTTCAAAATTTCTCAAAGATTGCGAAGCCTCTTACCGATCTCCTCAAGAAAGGCAAGAAATATCTTTGGACTCCTGCATGTCAAGCAAGCTTTGAAACACTCAAAGAGAAGCTCACTTCCACCCCAGTCTTGGTTCCTCCAGATACATCAAAGCCTTTCCAGATTTTCTGTGATGCTTCATTGCAAGGATTGGGTGCGGTCCTTATGCAAGAAAAGCAAGTTGTTGCTTATGCCTCTCGTCAGTTGAAGACGCATGAGATCAACTATCCTACACATGACCTCGAACTCGCAGCAGTTATCTTTGCTTTGAAAGTATGGAGGCATTACTTGCTTGGCAACCGTTGTGAGATCTTTTCTGATCACAAGAGTCTGAAGTATATCTTCACACAGGCTGATCTCAACCTTCGTCAGAGGAGGTGGATTGCAACAATCAATGATTTCGATTTGACCATCAACTACACCCCGGGCAAAGCCAATGTCATGGCCGATGCTCTCAGCCGAAAAGCTTATGTCAACAACCTCATGGTGGAAGAACAACAGCCTCTCTTGTGCGAGGAATTCCGCAAGCTCAACCTTGAAATTGTGGATCAAGGTTATCTTCTGAACCTTCTAGCAACACCCCTCTTGGAAGAAAAGGTCCGTTCCATTCAGCTTGGGGATCCTTACACTAAAAAGATCATCTCCAGCATTCAGCTTCCGAAGTATGAGTCTTTTCACATAGATGACCAAGGCACTCTTTTCTTTGAACACCAGATGTTTGTTCCGAACTACCCGGGTTTAAGGGAGCAAGTTCTCAAGGAGGCGCATGATTCTGTTCTTTCTATCCACCCTGGCAGCACTAAGATGTACATGGACTTGAAAACACAATATTGGTGGCCTGGTTTGAAACGATATTGTGCCAAGTATGTCTCGGAGTGTGATGTCTGTCGTAGAGTTAAAGCTGTCCATCAGAAACCTTCCGGTCTTCTACAGCCATTGAAGCCTCCGGAATGGAAATGGGAGAAAGTAGAGATGGACTTCATCACTGGTTTTCCAAGGTCGCAAAAAGGCAACAATGCAATCTTTGTTGTTATTGACAGGCTTTCCAAAGTAGCTCACTTCTTTCCAGTCAAGGAAACAATTTCTGCAATTCAGTTGGCTGAGCTCTATATCAACAGAATTGTCTCTCTTTATGGAGTTCCTCTTGAGATCAGTTCAGACCGTGGAAGCATCTTCACTTCCAAGTTCTGGGGAAGTTTCCAAAATGCTTTGGGAACAAAGTTAAACTTCAGCACAGCTTACCACCCTCAGTCGCAAGGACAAGTTGAAAGGATCAATCAGATTCTGGAAGATATGCTCCGTGCTTGCGTTATCTCTTTCGGCATGAAGTGGGAAGAATGTCTTCCTTATGCTGAATTCTCTTACAACAACAGCTTCCAGAAAAGTCTAAAGATGGCACCATTTGAGGCTCTCTATGGTCGCAAATGCAGAACTCCGATTGGTTGGTCGGGCGCAGGTGAAAGAATATTGTTTGGCCCCGACATTGTAACTCAAGCGGAGGAGAAAGTTCATATCATTCTTGAAAATCTGAAGATTGCTCAAAGTCGCCAGAAGAGCAATTATGACAGAAAGCACACGGACATGGAGTATGTCCTTGGTGATATCGTTTACCTTCGTGTCACTCCCATGAGAGGCACGCATCGCTTTGGTATCAAAGGAAAGATGGCTCCTAGATACATCGGTCCTTTCAAAATTCGTGGAAGAAGAGGAGAAGTTGCTTATGCTCTTGAGCTCCCTGAACAACTCAAAGTCCATGATGTTTTTCACATCTCTCAACTCAAGAAGTGCTTCAAGGATCCCGGCAGGACCGTGGACCATGAACTCATTAATCTCCAAGAAGACCTTTCTTATCAAGAACACCCCACAAAAATCCTTGAAGTCGCAGAAAGAAGGACTCGCAACAAGTCCATCAAGTTCTGCAAGGTGCAGTGGTCGCACCATTCCGTTGATGAAGCAACCTGGGAACGTGAAGATGAGCTCCGTGCCAAGTATCCTACCCTCTTTGAGTCTTCTTCTTCCTAGAATCTCGGGGCGAGATTCCTGTTTAGTGGGGGAGAGTTGTAGCACCCCAATTGTCTAACAATTGGAATGCTACTTGTCCTAGTAAGATATTGGCTACTTCATATATATTTTTGTTGCATCATAATTATATCATGCTCATGTCATCATGCCACCTTGCATTTGAGCATCATATAAAACTCCTTTTTCTTTTGGTTCTTCTCTCACATGCTTTATAAATTGTACTTGCCTCTTGATATTGTATTTGGTTGTTGATATATATTGTCTAAATGCCCAAGTTGAGTTGGGGGCATATCTTTCATTTCCATTCCACCACCTTTCTCTTCCACCACTTTATAATTCCACCATCCTACTAGATCATGAGCTTGCTTGTCTTTATTTTGGATTTCTCTAGCTCATGTGCAATAGGGTGGATCTAGTCCTTTAAGAATTCCTTTGCTTGGCTTTATTCCATTTCTTGGAAATGCATAATAATAATGCCATTATATTATTATTGTTGTCACAAAATAAATAATGGTATTATTATTCTTGCATGGGCCATGCAAGCTTCTCCACCATCTTTTCCTCCATTGGTTTTCTTGGATTGGTGGATCCTATCTTGGGAGGCCATCTACCACCATTGCACCATCCTCATAATCTCAACCATTTCATTTTACCTCTTATTTTTATTCTCCATGCATGCTCCATGCATGAGCCTTATTCCACCTAATTCTTTTCTTCTTCTTTCTTTCTAGTTTCTTCTCTACATTAGCCCATGCAAGATCAAGCCCTTGTGTCTTCTTGTTTTGGCCTCATAATCAAAAAAAATTGAAATCTAAATATCTAATCAAAACCTAAACTAATTCTTTTCTCTCTCTTTCTTCTTCTCCTAAACCCTAACCACACCCCTCTCATCTTCCTCTCTCTACATGTGGGCCACCATCTCCCCTCTCTCTCCCTGGCCACCTAGCCACCTTGGCTCTCCCTAACCCTAGCCCATGCCTAACCCGAGACCACCATCTACCCTAGCCGATCTACTCCCTCCCTCTTTTCTCTCTCCGGCCAAGCCAGCCCCACAAGCCACCCCTCCGCCTGGTCCACCTGCAGCCTCCCTGCCGCGCCGTCCAGCCCCAGCCAGCCCAGCCGGCCGAGCACGTGCTCGAGGAGGAGAAAAGGTGGCACGAGGCCACCTTTATCTTTGCCGTGCCCCAGCTGCTCTCCTTCCTCTCTCCTTCCTTTTCCCTTCCTCCCCACGCCTCTCTGGCCTCCCCAGATCTGGCCCGAGTCGCCCCTCCCCTTCCCCTTCTTCCCCCGACGACAACCAGCAGCCAACTCCGGTCGCCGCCAGCACCACCTCATCTTCTTCGTTCCAGTCGTCGAGCTCGTCGTGGAAGAGGCCTGGGAGCTCGAGGACATCCCCCTGCTTCGCCCCGTGCACGCGGACGTGGACGAGAAGCTCCACCGCGTCGCCAGGACCTCGCCGCCTCCGAAACCCTAGCCCGCCGGTGCGCCAGCAACCTCGCCGATCTACAGCTCCTCGCTCCGATCCGACCACACCAGCGAGCCCGCGGTGAGCCTCCCCTTCCCTCTGACATTCTCCGCCTCACCGTCCACGTCTAGCGCTGGCGAACGTTTCGTCGAGCAGCCTCCGCGTGCCAGAGCTCGCCGGCGTCTGCAGCGTTTCCGTGCCGCGCAACCCCTATCTAGGCCCCCCGCTACCCTCCTGTCAACTCCCCCGAGCCAGCCGCACTGGTTAGCCACCCTGGAGCGCACGCCCGCGTCCCAGGTTCGAGTCCCCGCTCCGCGCCGCGCTCCCACCTGCCGCCAGACGCGAGGAGAAGAGAAACAGTAGCCGCCCGTGGTCGTTTTGCAAAAAGCCCCTCCCCTTTTTAATTACTGCAACCCGCGCTCCTTTCAGCCCCACCAGTCAGCCACGCCAGCGCGTTTGCAGAAAACCCCCTGGCTTTTCCTGTGTGCAACCCGCGCTCCAGCCGCAGCCCCACCTGTCAGCCCCTGCCTCCCGCATCGCTGGCACGTGGGCCTTCCGCCGCTGGTCCCGCCTGTCAGCCCCTGTGGGTAAGCCAGACCCGCGTGACAAAAGCTTTTTCTGCACGCGTTGCCCAGTCAGCACCAGGCCCACCCGTCAGTGACCGTGGCTAGATTTGCTTGGGTATAAAAAAGTAATTCCTGAGTCTATTTTAATTCAAATCTTTTTCAAATTATTTTAAATTCAAATTCTTTTCAGATTCAAATAATTTTTAAAATACAAATCCAAATAATACAAATAATATATGTTTTGGAATCAGAAAAATGTGAGGAATTAAAATATGCCCTTCAAAATATATTTTGAACACTTTAAATTTCGAGTTGATTAAAATTACAAGGAAATGCCCCTTTTACTTGATTAATTAATAACTTTTGTTTTATAATTCCAAATTTGGCAAATAATATGTCTAAATTGATCAGCGCGACGAGCCCATTCTATTTATGGAATCCTTGTTCTGAATTGAAGCATGCATCATGTTGACATTTAAAATCTGAACCGTTTATGACAATAAAACTTGGGCAAATAAATAATAAAGTGCTTTAATTCTTGTATCCACATCTCACCTTTGCCATGCTACTTTAATGCCATGTAAATTGTGCATCATTCATCATGGCATGCTTGGTTGCTTGTTGCATTTCAATCTATATGCTTGCGCACTTTATTTATATTGGCCCTTGTTTGTTTGGTTCTTCTTCGAATAGACGCCCAGCAGGAGAATTATCAGGAATCACAGGAGTATTACCCAGATCCATCTCTCGCTTCAACTAAGCTGCCAGGCAAGCACTACCACATGCTTGCATACATACAGTACCTATTGCCTCTATCTTATTCTTGCATCATTGAGTCGCGATTGCATTAAATTGAATCCCAAGTACTGCATAGCCTTTACTTTTAAACCACACTAAGCTTGTTCCGGTCCCATGAGCCATTACTACAGGAGTTGTTTGAGCCATGCGAGTCGTAGAAAAGCATGAGTAGGGTATGTGAGTGTCTGATGGATAATGAGGTACCTAAACAACATAACCTGAGTAGTAATGGGATAACTAATGAAAGAGGCACCGGTGGGCAATATCTGCTATTTGGTTTTTCATGCTCACTTGTGTCCCGTAGGACCCCGAGTACTTGATTCCTGTTCCTTGACTATTCGCACTATCCACATCCGGGAGCCCTATGGACCCCCCCTGAGCCAGAGCTTGATTCATTCTTATTTCTTGGGGCCACAATTAGTTTGGGGCTTTATTACTATCCTGTACTTATGCCATGTTACTGTTTTATTTAAGATTGTGCGAGGAGCACCTGTACTGTTTTGGATCGTGACACGTTTTCGCTGTATCGACAAGCCCAGTCTCATTTTCGGGTTCCCAGTCGTTTACCGCCGTCCACACAAACCTTGGGTCCGTCTCGGAGCCGGCCAACTTCGTTGCGGGTAGCTTAATGGGGTGCCCCCCTGAAATATTTCTGAATCCTGTGATTGCTTTGTCGTGAATGCCTCGTTGGGTTTTGATTTGGTTTTTCCGAGGTTGATCGAGTGTGTGTTGCTATTCGTGCACCCCTGCAGGGTAAATCTTTCTGAAAGCCGTGTCCGCGGTTATGGACGACTTGGAGCACAGTTTCTCGATCATAGACAAGTATAACTAAAGTACCGTTTTTAATTTGACTAAGGACTTGACTAGTAAATAGCGCAATACTCATGGAATGGTTAATAAAACTGCCAACGGATGATGGGGGTAGTTCGTCCGCTTCCTTGTTGGTAAGCGAGGAGGAGGATGGATCTGTTAATTATACTGTTATAACCGTTGTTCTTAATTCACGGACTTCCGTCTATCATTGGTTAGGCGGAAGGTTAGCGAGTCTCTATAGAATTGTTAGGTATTATCTTTTGCTGCAATTGCGTCACCCCAGGTTGTGTCCCCTTTAGTGGCATAAAGACTTGCTGAGTACCCCTAGGGTCTCACACGATAAATTGTTTGATTCAGATGAACAGGTGTACCCGCAAGATGGATACTGGGTGGAAGAGACAGATGATGTTGGCAACGATCATTCGGTGTAGAGATTCCGGGAACGGGGATCCGTGTGATCTGTGGGCGGGATGTGTTTATTTATGGGGCATCTTATGCCAATTTGCTTCTTATCCGTACTCGGATCTTGTTTTCCGCTTCCGCCTGATACTCTGATGTGTGATGTATGAGGAGCTATCCTAAATTATTATATCTATCTAGGATATTTGGATCTTGCCGTATGGCGTTGCAATATTTCTATTTCTTTTAGATGGAATGGCTCTGATGTACTGTTGTATGTGGCTTGCATACATACTCATTTGTGTATGTAGTTGATCCCTTCGCCTGCCGATTACGCCGCTAGTTCTTGTCCCATTGACTGAAAGTGGTTAGGACGGCCGAAAGGTCTACCGTGAGTGGCCCTGGGCCCCACCGTACTATTTTAACAACTTTCGTTCACCCAGGCATTAACTAAGAGCGTAATTCACCGAGGTAGTTACAGAAGTGTCCCCTCTCTCGTTAGATATGTCTCCCTTGGTGTGATTTGCCGTTATGGAATATTAATGAGAAGTTCTATCATTTACGCTTTTGCATATCTTATTTTAGTTTTTAATTCATGGTTATATGATTGATCTTGTCATTAGTATTGGTATCACTTTGGGATCATTGAGTTAATTTAGTTGGTTTTGGCAAACCTGGCTCAGTCAGTAGCAACACTATTTTCGAGAATTCAATGAAAAAGATAAAAGTACTCTTAAAGAAATATAATTTCATCATCTTTCTTTCTTGATTTGCTCATAAGCTTAGTATTCTCTAGTTAAGATCTTTTGTGCTTCCAAGGAAGATTGCATGTTTGTTTTTATCGCTCGTATGTTTGTTTGTTTCCTTCAACTCTTATACTTGCTACCCAGCCTTGCTAGCCAAAAACCTGTACTGAGAGGAATTCTTCTCGTGCATCCAATCCTTAAACCAAACATATGCCATTTGTGTCCACCATACCTACCTATTAAGCACTATTGCTTTTCCAAGTAAATTCATGTTTTATCTACCTTCCAAATTAAACTTGTTATGTGAAAATTAGTGATTAAAGCTCTCACGAACTTGATGGCTGATGGCTCAATGCACGGCGCCCAGAAAAGTGCTTGGTGCGTGGTGTTGATGTAGAGCTCGTTGGGAACCCCAATAGGAAGGTATGATGAGCACAGCAGCAAGTTTCCCTCAGTTATGAAACCAAGGTTTAATCGAACCAGTAGGAGCAAGGAAACACCTCAAAGGTGTTACTAGCTGAGCTTTGGCAGGGCGCACTACCGGTGCTAGTAGCAACGTGCAGACCTGCACAACGCAACCACAGAACTTTGTCCCCAACTTGCGATGAGGTTCTCAATCTCACCGTGTTTTGCGAAAAACAAAGGACTAAACATATCGAATGGAAAGAAGTAAAAGTTTGCAGAAAGTAAACACAAAGCAGTAAACAGTTGTAGATTGTATGTAAAGTAAAAGGACCGGGATCCATAGTTCACTAGAGGTGGCTCTCCTTAGATAGATAACATGCTGGGTGAACAAATTACAGCGGGGCAATTGACAAACACCGAGAAAGCAATACATGCATATACTAATCATCTTGACTCCTTTGAGACTTGATTGGGCATTACAACATAATACATAGACCGCCATCCAACTGTATCTATGACTAATAATCCACCTTCAGGTTATCATCCGAACCCCCTCCAGTATTAAGTTGCAAGCAACAGATTATTGCTTTACGAACTACGTGTAAAGTAAACAATACAATTGTTCTATGAACAAAGGATCGTTGTTTTCTCCCTAGTAGCAACAGCACATCTAGTACCTTAGAGATTTCTGTCACTTCCCCAGATTACCAGAGGCATGAACCCACTATCGAGCATAAATACTAACTCTTGGAGTTGCTAGCATCTACTTGGCCAAGATAGCTACTAACAACGGAAAGCATGGAAGATCTCAAATAACAAAGACATGATAGAATCAATAATCAATCTGAAATATCATCTCAATATCCATCGGATCCCCGCAAACACAACATGTATGGATTACAAATAGATGATCTTGATCATGAACGGAGCTCACAAGATCTAAACATGAAAGTACAAAGGAGGAGAAACCAGCCATCTAGCTACTACATGGATCCATAGCCCAAGGATGAACTACTCACGCATCACACTAGAGGCTTGCATGGTGATGAAGAAGGCCTCCAGGGTGAATTCCCCTCTCCGGCAGGGTGTCGGGAAGAGCTTCAGATCCCTCCCGATCTAGGGATGCAGATGACGGCGGCTACAGACTCTTTCGTGGATTTTTGATCGGGTACTTAGGGTTTTCGTCCCGAGGGCAACTTATAGGCGGAAGGAGAGGCCGAGGGGGTGCTGGGGTCGGCCAGACCACCCCCTGGCGCGGGCCAGGCCTGGCCGCGCGGCCAGGTGGTGTGGCCGGCCCCCAGCCCTTCTCCGTCTCGTATTCTGGCTTTTGTCCCGTCCAATTCCAAGAATATTCATTTTCTGACTTTCCTGGAACCAAAAACAACAGAAAACAGGCAGCTGGCATTGTGGCTCTTGTTAATAGGTTAGTCCAAGAAATCATAATAAAAGTACTCCAAAGTTGGAACAAAACACAAGAAAGTGGATAAAACTAAGCATGGAACATCAAAAATTATAGATACATTTGCAATGTATCAACATCCGCAAGCTTAACTCATGCTCGTCCTCGAGTAGGTAAGTGATAAAAAGAAAGAATTTTTGAGGTGACATGCACCATCAAAGACTTGATCAAAGTATTTGCAAAACACTCAAAGCTGGGATTATAGTACTTCAATCATACCATGAAAGACAAAGTTCTAGCATTAAGCAAAGAAACTATGATGCAACATGAAAAGGCACAAACAAAAGATTCATGAATAACATGCTTTGCAAGACGTTTGCTTGTTTCACATAAAGAAAACATAGCATAAAAGTATTCAGCTTGTCCCTAAATAGAGTAGCAAATATAAATGCATAGGACACCTTCAAAGTTCATAAGAGTGACTAGATACAATAGTTTCAAACAATGCATAACAAGTTATGCATCAATCAACTAGTCTTGGGACAATGCACATAGAACTAAGAATGGCCACTATGCTCTCAAAGTAGTGCATAAAGATAGAAGGTGGAGACTCAATATAATGGTGGAAGAAAGGCCTTTTGTAAAAAGGAGGTAGGGATTCAAGTCTCGTAAAGAGCTTCCAAAAATTATGGTACTTATAGCTTTCAGCTCTCAATGCCCCTATCATAAGCATCTTGAAGTGATTAAGGTTAAAGTGAACAAACTATGGTGTATATGCTTGACGAAGTATAAGTCAGAAATCTCATGTCCCTTGTATACGAGGGTCGCTCCTCATGCTACTCAAGTTTAGTCACCGGTAAGTTCTTGTCATCGTAAGTACATGTGTATCATTGAAAACCGCCAACGAGGTACCCCTTGCCCGATGATACGGAAGAATCTCCATATCAAAATGACAAGGCAAGCAGACAACGAGCATTTCAGTATTCTTCTTATTTACCATGGGAATATGGTGCTTTTTTCTCTCTTTCCTCTTTTCATAGTATCTCTTTTTTTCTCTTTTCTCTTTTTTTTTCTCAATATAGGACTCTTTTTTATAAGAAGAATGCTTCATAGACAGCTCATTATGGTTACGCTGCAGGTTTCCACCATGTCAGCATGGATTACACCAGCGGCCCAAGCGTTTCTCTAACACATATACATAACTCCATAGACTTACAAGCTCCCCTTTCATTTCACACCGACGACATCCATATACAAAAGAGCATGATATCAACTAGGTGCAAGTACCAAGTGCAATGTTGAAAGCGTTCCCCATGAAAGCATGGTTCTGCTAATTCCCAACAAATAAGTGCAAGCATATACAACATAGTCGACACAATGGTTCAAGTTATTAAGGGCAAGTAAAGTAAAGTGTGCCATCAAGTTCGTAAGAGCTTTAATCACTAGTTTTCTCATAACAAGTGAAAGGTAAACAAAAGCATGAATATACTTGGAGTAGCTTAAGCTAGTAGGTAGGTATGGTGGACTCTTTGGAAAAACTTGGTTTAGGGAGTTGGATGCATGAGTGGAACTCATACTTTGTTGTGGAGGCTAGCAAAAGACTGGGAGCGACAAACTAAGAGAGAAATAATGGCCATAATCATGTAGAGCGACAAAACATCATTGATCAAACCATAAAGTGATACTGCAAGTTGAAAACTAAAGGATCATAAAGGCTATGGTGACTTGAGATAGTCATAACATGGTGTGAGCATGCGCCAAGTCAACCCAAATAAAGCATCAAAGGAGAATACCACTATACTATGCTTTAATATGCTAAAACAACGCATGATTCATCCAAGGAACATTAGCAATCTAAATTGTTTATAACAAGTCATGCTACAACAAATAATACTAAGCATAAAGCCAAAACAATATCAAGCATGGCATGACAAAGCATAGGCCACAGTCAAAAACGAGCTCTTTTTACCACATAAGCATGAACTTTCCTACTCTTTTCCAAACCAAACCAAACTATATGCAAACCAAAGTATGAAAGCGGGGGTCCAACCAATTTATTCAGAAAACTAAGCAAACCAAGCAAAGTAAAAACTAAAACTAAAACGAAAAGGAAGACGCTCCAAGAAAAACACAATTGTGCATGAAACAATAAAAATGAAGCGTTTCGAAGGAACCTGGAATTTTTATTGATGAAGAAGGGGATGCCTTGGGCATCCCCAAGCTTTGACGCTTTTACTTCTTGGATGTTTCTTGGGGTGACATGCGTGGCATCCCCAAGATTGAGCTTTAGTCCATCATTCATCTCTTTACTCATTCCTTCCATACACCAAAAAATGTTCCTTCATACAAAACTTCACACAATCTCATTAGCAACATTAGTGCACTTAAGATAAATAAGTCTCAAGATTCAGTTCTAACACTAAATAAACTTCCATTATAACACTAGCTACTGTAGCACTTCTCTCAAAAATCTCAATTCCCCAAAGGAACTCAAGAAGGAACTAACAAGAAGTAAAGGCAGAAAATAGCAGAAATCTGTCAAAACAGACCAGCAGGTAAAGACAAATTTTTTAGAAGCCCTTCTGTTGCTCAAATATAAAAATGTTGAACTAACGAAACTTAGATAACAACCTGGGGCAGAAGCACAAACAATTACAGCTCAATCCAACGTACAGAGCTCTCTCAGGAATGTTTACGGTGAAGCACAGAAATCTGTTTCGGGACAGCAACTTTCCCAATCATCACTTCACTCTCATTAGAGGTTATTCTTGGCACAAAAAGCAAATAAAAAGGATAAGAAGAGGTTATTACAGAGGTAATAACTTCCAAGACTCAACTAAAACTCTTGCGTTATCTCCCAACAAGTACTTTTCTTTAACGCCTTTAAGTTAGGCATAAGAACCAAAGAAAGAATCAAGTGTTCTCAAATGAATAAGCATTAAGACCAACTTTTTGCCCTTACCTCTCTTATTTTTATTCTTAACCTTGGGGAAAATATGATTGTTTGGTGGATAAGAAAGGTGCATGGTCCCCTTTCCCACATCTATTATTGCTCCAAGGAGTTCTAATAGGGACCTTCCAAGTGTAATTTGTCCTTTTCCTACACATTCAATAACAAGATAATCAATAGAAATCATTTTCCCAAGGATCTTTGTAAACACTCCTTCAGCTATTCCAAGAGGGAATATGGTAGTATTATTAGTAAGAGATATTTCTTTTCCTCCCTCAATGAGCCCCCAAAGATTTAGAGATTCATAAGTAGCTTTGGGCATAAGACAAAATTCAGACATGATATCGCAGCAGGCTTGAAAAGCTTCAGTGTTTATCTCAATATTTACTGTAGGGAACCACTTTGATGGTTCAGAGTTTATTGGAACATAATCATGCTGCTCCCTAAGTGTATTATAGCACCCTTCTAATCTAGTAGTGCTAGCTTCAAGAGTATCCAACCTAGCAAATATTTTCGCGAAAGAAGTATCAGTTTGGCTAGGCATGTTGTAAGTAAGGATCAATTTCTTTATATCATTAATAACATAATCCTCATCACATTGGAGGAAAACTCCTCCCGCAATAGCATCTAAAGCATATCTATAGCAAAGAGTAATCCCAAGGTAAAAACTGCTAAGGAACAAGCCTTGAGTCATTTTAGGCTTAGTTTTTTCATGAAGATCAGAGATTCTAGACCAAGATTCCTTAAAACTTTCCTCAATTCCTTGTTTGAAAGTGAAAATCATTTCCTCGGGTGACATAGTGAGTGGAGCAAGGCTAGACATAATGGCAACTAGGATAGGAACTAATTCTTTTGTGTTTCTGAAATAAGAAAGCAAACTTGTAAAACTAATTCTGTTTTTGTATTTTGAAGAACAAAACAAGCAAACAAAGCAAAAAGAAACTAAGCAAAACAAAAACAACAAAGTAAGAGATTGGTTATGAGGGACTCCCATTGTGAAGATGTCCTTGACTATAACGGCGCCAGAAAATCGCTTGATGGCTCAATGCACGGCGCCTAGAAAAGTGTTTGGTGCGTGGTGTTGATGTAGAGCTCGTTGGGAACCCCAAGAGGAAGGTATGATGAGCACAGCAGCAAGTTTCCCTCAGTTATGAAACCAAGGTTTAATCGAACCAGTAGGAGCAAGGAAACACCTCAAAGGTGTTACTAGCTGAGCTTTGGCAGGGCGCACTACCGGTGCAAGTAGCAACGTGGAGACCTGCACAACACAACCACAGAACTTTGTCACCAACTTGCGATGAGGTTGTCAATCTCACCGTGTTTTGCGGAAAACAAAGGATTAAACGTATCGAATGGAAAGAAGTTAAAGTTTGCAGAAAGTAAACACAAAGCAGTAAACAGTTGTAGATTGTATGTAAAGTAAAAGGACCGGGATCCATAGTTCACTAGAGGTGGCTCTCCTTAAGATAGATAACATGCTGGGTGAACAAATTACAGCGGGGCAATTGACAAACACCGAGAAAGCAATACATGCATATACTAATCATCTTGACTCCTTTGAGACTTGATTGGGCATTACAACATAATACATAGACCGACATCCAACTGCATCTTTGACTAATAATCCACCTTCAGGTTATCATCCGAACCCCCTCCAGTATTAAGTTGCAAGCAACAGATTATTACTTTACGAACTGTGTGTAAAGTAAACAATACAATTGTTCTATGAACAAAGGATCGTTGTTTTCTCCCTAGTAGCAACAGCACATCTAGTACCTTAGAGATTTCTTTCACTTCCCCAGATTACCAGAGGCATGAACCCACTATCGAGCATAAATACTAACCCTTGGAGTTGCTAGCATCTACTTGGCCAAGATAGCTACTAACAACGGAAAGCATGCAAGATCTCAAATAACAAAGACATGATAGAATCAATAATCAATCTGAAATAGCATCTCAATATCCATCGGATCCCCGCAAACACAACATGTATGGATTACAAATAGATGATCTTGATCATGAACGGAGCTCACAAGATCTAAACATGAAAGCACAAAGGAGGAGAAACTAGTCATCTAGCTACTACATGGATCCGTAGTCCAAGGATGAACTACTCACGCATCACACCGGAGGCTTGCATGGTGATGAAGAAGGCCTCCAGGGTGAATTGCCCTCTCTGGCAGGGTGCCGGGAAGAGCTTCAGATCCCTCCTGATCTAGGGATGGAGATGACGGCGGCTACAGACTCTTTCGTGGATTTTTGATCGGGTACTTAGGGTTTTCGTCTCGAGGGAAACTTATAGGCGGAAGGAGAGGCCGAGGGGGTGCTGGGGTCGGCCAGACCACCCCCTGGCGCAGGCCAGGCCTGGCCGCGCGGCCAGGTGGTGTGGCCGGCCCCCAGCCATTCTCTGTCTCGTATTCTGGCACTTGATCCCTTCCGGAAAAATAGGCACTTTGGCTTTTGTCCCGTCCAATTCCGAGAATATTCATTTTCTTACTTTCGTGGAACCAAAAACAACAAAAAACAGGCAGCTAGCACTGTGGCTCTTGTTAATAGGTTAGTCCAAGAAATCATAATAAAATTACTCGAAAGTTGGAACAAAACACAAGAAAGTGGATAAAACTAAGCATGGAACATCAAAAATTATAGATACATTTGCAATGTATCAATGGCACACTTTACTTTCTTGCATCTAATAAACTTGAACCATTGTGTCCATCTTTGTATCATGGGGAACACTTTCAACATTGCATTGGTACTTTGTACCTAGTTGATATCATGTTCTTTTGCTTATGGATCTCGACGGTGTGAAATAAAAAGGGAACTTGTAAGATCATGGAGTTTGTATGTGTGTTAGAGAAACGCTTGGGACGCTAGCCTAATCCATGCCTAATCATGGTGGAAACTTGCAGCATAACCATAATGAGCATTCTTTGAAACATCCTCAATAAAAACCTATGCAAATAGCAAATAAAAAGATCACTGAGATGCTCATTGTCTGCTTGCCTTGTCATTTTGATTATGGGAAAGCTCCTGTATCATGTGCAAGGGGTACCCGTCGGTGGTTCTCTATGATACATATGTACTTACAATGACAAGAGCTTACTCGTGACTGAAGTTGAGTAGCATGAGGTTCGGTCTTCGTAAGTAAGGGGCATGAGACTTCAATTTATAACTTTTCAAGCATATCCTCTTAGTTGTGTCACTTTAACCTTAATCACCTAAAGATGCCTATGATAGGGGCAATGAGAGCTGAAAGCTAATAAGTACCATAATTTTTGGAAGCTCTTTATGAAACTTGAAATGCCTGCTTCCCTCTGCGAAGGGCCTTTCTTTTACTTTTCAATTGAGTCAGTAAACCTATTCCCTTCTATCTGAGCAAGTATTTTGAGTTGTTGTGTTTCATTCATTCATGTGATTGTCGTCGGATTGAGGACAAGTACGCCATGAGGGGGTCCTCGAGGCATGCGGAAGAGAGGGGTGTGAGACGCACGGTATTCCGGGACGGTGAGCACACAAGTTTACCTAGGTTCGAATCCACCGGCTTTGGACAAATCCTACTCCTGCTAGCAATCCAGTAATACGGCAGAGCCAGAATATGGGTTACAAGGGTATCATCTGTGCGAGTTGAGATTGTAGACTATTGTGTTGTAAGGTGTTGCCCTAAAGGCTCTCCCTAGGACGGCTTATATAGATATTCGTTATAGGGTTTACAGGAGAGATCAACCCGGCTACGACTAAGAGTTGGTTACAGAGTACATCTTGAACCACAAGTAACATTATGGGCCTAAGTCAGTAAGTCTTCTGGGCCTTCCCGTAGCCGGATTGGACTCCGTCTTCTCTCTCTGACTGGGCCGCCCATGAAGCAAAGCTCTAACCCAAAGTGGGCCACCCTGGTCAGTGAGTAACTGTGAGGATACCCGGAAAGTATATCCCCAACAACAGCCCCCGGAGGCCTCCAAGATCCAAAGTCGGATTTTATCATCATCTAGCTTGATCTTCGGCTTGCAGAATCTTGAAGGGTTCCTGAAACTTCACAACAACAAATACGATCCGGGTCTTAAAAGTAAGTCGGACCTATCAGCAGGTTACTCGGATTTCCCAGCTCGATTTTAAACTAAGTCGGAACTTGGTCTCCAACGCCACCTGACACAAGCATGGTCAAGTCACGTCATCTGACAGGCGTGCCGTCATCACGACCATTGGTGGGCCAGCGGTCCGCGGAACCGACGCGCCGTTTCAATGCATGCGTGAAGATCGAGGAGACGCAATCATCGCGTGGGTCCTTCCCAATTCTTTCCACGACGCGTGGCGGTTACACTGTAGCATTTGCACGAATCTTGGCGCAGGTAGGTGGATATAAGGGGTTTGGATTTCTCCTTCTCCTTTCCACCAGTCCTTTGCCGTTTCTTTTTCTCCCAATCCTCCTGCACGCACAGAGCTCCCTCGTCCCTTCCCCACAGAACTCCCAGCGCCGCCACTTTCAGGTCATCTTCTCACCGGAGAAATGGCTTCATCATCTTCTTCCTCCGGTTTGGTGGCGGCAGCGGTGACGGCGTCGGCGGAAGTTGCAGCGGAGAAGGAGAGCTTTCGGGGAATCTGGATCCCCTGCTCCCTCGACGAGGACGGCCTCAAAAACATGGAGAAGGAGGGCCTTCTCGCCGCCGGCGACTGGTGGACCGGCTCCGGCGAAACCGTCCCCAACCCGCGCGACGGCGAGCGGGTCCACTTCGGCACCCATCTCGATCGAGGTCTGTCTTTTCCTCCCTCAAAGTTCTTCTCTGAGGTGATAGATCATTACGAAGTTCAACTCCACAATCTTCCTCCCAACTCTCTCTTAGAGATGAGTGCGTATGCATCGCTTTGCGAGGGCTTGCTCGGCATTAGGCCGAGTTTGCTTCTCTTCCGGTACTATTTTCATGTTCGGAGAAATTCCATCACTGTCGGTGTTCCTTACATCACCGGCACTATTAGCTTTTCACTTAGACGTGACCGGGCATATCCCAAAATTGCTGTCAGTGACTCGCTCAAACAATGGCCAGCCACATTTTTCTACCATAGGGATATTCCGGCTCCCGGCAAAGCTACTGCTTTGCCGGCTTTTGTCAACGGAGCCGCCACGGCCCAGCCTTCCTGGGACGAGGCTGCTCCGGCTCTCACCGACGATCTGATCCTCGTGAAGAGGCGGATCGAATATTTGATCAAGTACAAGGGTCTGAAGGGATCCGACTTGGTCAAGTGCTGGGTCTCACGTCGGATCCAGCCACTTCAGTACCACGAGGATAGACTGATGCACTCCATCACGTCATCCAAGAAAGACTCCCTCCGCATCAGCCCCAAATCCTACACCACCCAAGGCTATATCAGCCAAATCAAGTGGCTGATCAAGGAGCGGATCGAGAGGAGAATTCCGGAGGTTTCTCTGGATATGCACATGGCGGACAACCCCGTGGTTCTGGTAAGCTTCCATCAGTACATCTTTTATGTGTTTCAATCTTCGAGTTAAGTTGCAATACTGATCTGTTTTCTTGTTTTCAGCTTGCTGACCTCCCCGAGTCGGAACTTGCTCCGCTCGAAGGATATCCTCCTGAGTTTTCTCAGGAGACAGAAGTTGTCCCATTGCCGGACCTTGTGCTCAAGAAGCACAAAGCTCTGACAGTGGCTGTTGGCACAAAGGAGGTGCCTGTTGTGAAGAGGTAATCTTTCAGTCACAATTTCCGCCTTTGTACCTTTCTCGAATTTCTTTCTGAGATGTAATGTTTCTGACTTTGCCCCATTTATCAGAGCAAAGCCGATCGTCAAGGGCAAGGGGAAAGGGATTCCTTTGAAGCCCCTTCGACAGACGAAGCTTACCATAGCTTCTCCTGCCGCGGCTCCTCCGACTCCTACCCCTCAACCTTCTACAACGCCGGCGATCACTCCTTCTCCGGTTGTTGCAGAAGATCCGGCTCCTCCAACGGCGCCTATGATCCTTGGGTCACAAACTGACGTCACCGTGGGTGCGTCTGGTCAAGATAAGGGTGAACCCTCTTTGGGTAATGATCCCTCGGCTGAAGTCTTCATCGACAACCTCATCAGCAATCCGGGACTTGCCAAGTTTGGCCTGTCCCGGAAATCTGCAGAGGAAATCCAGCGGCTGGCCAGGCAAGTCCTGGACAAAAGCCATTTATCCCCCGAAGAGGAGGCGCAAGAAGCAGAGGACGTCAAGTTCTCCGACCTTCTCGCTCAAGTCCGCCTTCGCGACGAGAGGATTAGGACTGGCGAGCTTCCAACAGCCCCAGTAATCCCTCTTACTCTCGCTGAGAAGGTGGCAGCTGAAGTGAACGCGGGTTTAGATAAACTCACCCGCGAGCAATATGTAAGTCAGAATTCCAACTCTTGTTTTTACATTATGTTATATCATATCCTCTAGCCCCCAAGCATGAAGTAGGATATAGAATCCGGGTTTATGCTTTCATTAGGATGCCAAAGAACGAACAAGTGTACCCCCCAAGGCTCGTGCTAATATTTAGCAAAAAATATTAGCCCGAGTCTTAAGTAGCTTTCTGGCTTTGGGTATTCTGACTTACAGCAAGTATATGTTCCTATAACTAGGAATTATTGACCAATGTCTGTGATAAGCGGAGAGAGATCAAAGCTCTCCGGCTTAAAAATGCTGAGCTCAAAGTAGCCAAGGATGATGCCGAAGGTAAATATTCCGAGATTTAAACCTTGTCTTTTGCTTTTTTAATGCCAAACTTTTTCTAAACTGTTGTTCCTTTTTTGACTTACAGCGCTGGTGAAACAATCCATCGCTATGATTGAAGAGGCCGAGAACCTCAAAACCCTGGCGGTGGAGAACAAGGGACTTCGCCAAGAGCTGGATAAGCTCAAGGCGGATCATGAAACAAGCATAGATCAAGTCCTGGAATCCTCCTCCATGGCCACTGAAGAGCGTGATCGCAAGATCGCTGCTCAAGATAAAGTTATCTCGGACCTCAAGAATGAGCTTGGTAGAGAGAAGGACATCTCCCAGGCGCTCCGGGCTGAACTCCAGAGTCTTCGGGAGGAGAAGACCAAGATTGACGATGTCATTCTCGGTACATTCCATCTTTCTGACATATCTTTTTCTTCGACTTTTATCAATGTCGGACATTTGTTAACTTGTTTTGTGTATAGGTCCTCTGAACTTGACGGACTCTTCCTCCTCCGAGCCCCGCACCCATCGGCTTACCCAAGTCGGTGATCTTCTTCATGACTTCCGCCAGTCCCTTGAGGACATTGGCGAGTCTCTCAGGATTCCGGACATGCCAAGAATGTCGGATTTTCAGGTGCGGGAGAAGGCCAAGGAGATGCCGCAGCTTGTTCGGGACTGGAACATGTCCTGCGCGCGGACTGCTGCGCAGAACGCTCTCACCATGGTCATGAGCCACCATGGAAACATGGAGATATGGCAAGTGACCAGAGGGTACTGCAAGGTAGACGAAGACGGCCAGGAGCAGGACCTTCAAGCCATCATGCACTCCTGTGCCGGATATGGGTGCCACGTAGCTGGTCTGACCAGCTACGAGATCCCCTTCTTCACCCGCGTAGCTACTCCGCCACCTCCTCCAGAAGAAGCCGAAGAAGTTTCCGACGATGAACGGACAACCTCAGATCCGGACATCTTGGAACAATATCAAAGCGGAGTAACCAGCGATCCGGCAGCTCCTTCATCTCCTCCTGCATCGTAGACCAGAAAATTATGTATTATTCTGGAAAGAACATGATGCGTTTGTAAATATTAAGTACTATTGACTTTGGTAGTGCTAAGCTTTTTATCTATTCAGCACTTTTGGCTTTGATTTTTTTTGTGTGTGCCTGAAATGTTTACCTAAGCACTTGAATTTTTCCGTCTGTACTTATCATTTATCTGGCTTTCCGCCTCGTCCCTTTCGTGAGCCGACTAAACCTTTAGGCAGAAACTTTGCCGAGCAACGGAGCTCAATTGCTAAACCAGTTTAAACTCGGAAACAAAGCCGGCTTCCAGTACCAACAATTCACTACTCAGAAAATACCCGCATCCAGCAATCAGACAAATAACCCAAGTAAAGACTAGAAATTTTAAAGTTATACCCGAAGGTAGTAGTTTTAGAATCGGAAATCTAAACCAGAACGAACATGAGCATAAAGTACTTTCAAGCGTTCTGGGATTTTCGACTATGACATGATTATTAGGAAATAAGATGGTACAAACTTCTCAGAAAAACTTGAGGCAACCAAAACTTTTATTTCTCACAGAACATGTACATATGTATGATTACAAAGAAGAATAAACTAAGAATAAAAGGGACGTAGCTGAGCAATATTCCACGGTTTGTCTAATTCATCCGGATTTGTACTGCCTCCAGCTCTCTTTCTCTTCTTAGTAGCAGGTCTTTCTTTGACTGGCCTCATGTCAGTTAAGTAGTACGATCCATTGTGCAATACTCGACTAACTAAAAAGGGCCCTTCCCATAGTGGGGAAAGTTTGTGCTTTCTTTGTTGCACAAGCCGGAGAACCAAATCACCTTTATTGAAAGATCTAGTTCAGACTCTCTGGCTCTGATACTTGCATAACTTCTGCTGATAGGCTGTAGATCTCATTTTAGCAACGACGCGAACTTCTTTGACTAAGTCGAGCTCATTTTGTCGAGAAATCTCGGCATCCTCTTTGATATACGCGGCCACTCTAGGAGAAGTATGAATTAAATCGCTAGGAAGAACTGCTTCTGCGCCATAGACCAAGAAGAAAGGTGTGTATCCTATTGACCTGTTCGGAGTTGTTCGTAAACTCCAAATTACAGAGGGTAATTCCTCTGCCCAAGCCTACGTAGCACGTCGTAGTGGTGCTTCGAGTCTTGGTTTCAGGCCATGTAGAATTAAACCATTTGCTCTTTCGACTTGTCCGTTAGCCTGTGGATGTGCGACTGACGCAATGTCAAGCCGGATATTTTGCTCGCCGCAGAATTCAGCCAATTCTCCCATGGAAAAGTTACTCCCGTTGTCCGTGATAATGCTATGCGGATAACCATACCAGATTATAACATCCTCGACAAATCTTTTGGTTGTTGCTCCATCACAACTAGTGACGGGTTTAGCCTCGATCCATTTTGTGAATTTATCCACCATCACTAAGAGGTGAGTGAATCCACTTGGAGCTCGTTTAAAAGGTCCTACCATATCAAGCCCCCAGACCGCAAAAGGCCATGTTATAGGTATTGTTCGCAGCTGATCAGCCAGAACATGAGCTTGCTTGGCGTACTTTTGGCAGCCTTTGCATGTCTTGACTAATCGTTCTGCGTCTGCCTGAGCTGTAAGCCAGAAAAATCCATGTCGAAAAGCTTTTGCCACTAAAGATTTGGCTGCAGCGTGGTGACCACACTCGCCTTCGTGGATTTCCCTTAAGATTTCCACTCCTTCTTCCGGAGATACACAGTGCTGAAAAACCCCAAAAACACTCCGTTTGTGGAGCTCACCTTTAACAATAGTATAGGCTTTTGCTCGTAGGATAATCTGCCGGCTTAGCACCTCGTCTTCGGGTATTTGGCCATCTACCAAATAATCGAGGTAGGGTTGAATCCTGTTGGGAATTACATCCAGAACTGCTATCAAAGGTGAGTCGGATTTGGTCGGATATTCCTCATCTACTCCCTTTATCGAGGGAACTTTGAGGTGCTCTAAAAAAGCGTCATTCGGGACCTCTTTCCGCGCAGAGCCTATACAAGATAGTGCATCTGCTTCCTCATTTTCTGCTCGAGGGATGTGTTGAACTTCAAACCCTTCGAACGATTTAGATAGATCATCCACGACAACTTTATATGTTGCCATGTGTTTATTTGCATTACAAATATCCGAGACTTGCTGAGCAACAAGATCCGAATGTCCGTAACACCTCAGATGTCGGATGCCAATATCCTTAGCAATCCGGATTCCATGCAGCAGTGCTTCATACTCGGCAATGTTGTTTGTCGCTGTGAAGTGGATCTGCAACACATATAAAAGTTTATCTCCTTGGGGTGATTTGAGCACCACGCCAGCCCCCGAGCCCCCTCGAGCCTTAGACCCATCGAAAAAGAGGGTCCAATATTCTGACTCAGGGAGGACCATGCTCTCCTTGGTCTCTGTCCAATCAGCAACAAAGTCAGCAAGGATCTGGGATTTGATTGCTGTCTGAGGTTTATACTCAATGTCGAAAGCTGAAAGCTCTATTCCCCATTTGGCGACGCGTCCTGTGGCGTCGCTATTGTTGATTATGTCTCTCATGGGAGCTTTGCTCATGACGGTAATTGGATGCTCCTAAAAATAGTGTCATAGCTTACGAGATGCTAGAAAAACACCGTAAGCTAACTTTTGATAATGCGGATACCGCTATTTGGACTCTATCAGGACCTCGCTGACAAACTACGTCGGACGCTGCACCAGGTGTTCCTGATTTTCCTCTGGTCTCTCCACCCCCATGACGATACTGACAACCTTATTTTTCAGAGCAATGTAAAGCAACATCGGTTCCTGAGGTTCCGGCGCTGCAAGGATAGGAGCAGATGAGAGTACTTTCTTCAGGTCTTGTAGTGCAGCTTCAGCTTCGTCAGTCCAGACAAAATCCTTGGTCTTCTTCAGGAGTTTGTATAACAGTGCGGCTCTTTCACCAAGCCGGCTTACAAATCGACTGACCGCAGCAATGCAACCAGTTAATCTTTGTACGTCCTTCAGGCGAGTTGGCCTGGAAATATTGAGAATAGCCTTGATTTTGACTCGGTTCACCTCTATGCCTCTTTGAGACACGATGAAACCTAACAATTTTCCGGCTGGTATTCCAAAGAAGCATTTCTTCGGGTTAAGCATGATGTTGTATTTTCGTAGATTGGCGAACGTCTCTTCCAAGTCAGAAATCAGTGTTTGGACATCACCGTAATATCATCCACGTATGCATGTACATTGCGTCCGAGTTGGTCGTGGAGGCAA
Organism: Avena eriantha; assembly: GCA_910589775.1. Lineage (NCBI taxonomy): Eukaryota > Viridiplantae > Streptophyta > Magnoliopsida > Poales > Poaceae > Avena > Avena eriantha. The sequence goes on from OU342742.1 coordinate 221,465,181, forward strand.
TGCTGCATCGTGCGCTGGTATGTAGCTCCTGCGTTCTTCAGTCCAAAGGGCATCGTAACAAAACAGAAGGTTCCGAAGGGGGTTATGAATGAAGTTTTGACTTTGTCGGATTCCTTCATCCGGATTTGGTGATAACCGGAATATGCGTCAAGAAAACAGAGGAGTTCCGAGCCTGCCGTAGAATCGATAACTTGATCAATTCTAGGCAGAGCGAACGGATCTTTTGGACAAGCCTTGTTCAAGGCAGTATTATCAACACACATCCTTAAATCAGTGGTGTCCTTTTTAGGGACCATTATAGGGTTGGCCGACCAATCAGTATGGATGACCTCTTCTATGAATCCGGCTAACTCGAGCCACGCTAGTTCCTTAGCTATTGCCTTACGTTTTTCATCGCCAAACCGTCGTAAGAACTGTTTGACGGGTTTAGCGTTCAGGTTTACATTTAGAGAGTGCTCGGCAAGTTCCCTAGGTACCCCGGTCATGTCAGATGGCTGCCATGCGAAGATATCTTGATTTTCTTGGAGGAACTTGACGAGCACGCTTTCCTATGTGCTACTTAGGCCTACGCCTATCTGGGTCACCTTGGAGGGGTCATCATCCTTCAATGGCATCGTCTTCGTCTCTTCTAATGCCTTGAACTCCGGATTTGGCTTTGTCACCTCCTTCTTCGTCGTAGGCATCTCGGATGGATCTATGCTCTTCTTGATCTCCTGGTACTCCTGGGACTGTAGCACGGCTTCGACAAAGGCGGCATTTCCATCCTCACATTCTCGCGCCTTCTTCGGGTCTCCCCTGATGGTGATCGCGCCGTTGGGACCTGGAATTTTCATCATATTGTAAATGTAACACAGACGAGCCATAAAGGCCCAGTAAGCCGGACGTCCGAATATAGCGTGGTATGCTCTCTTGAACGGGACCACTTCGAAGGAAAGTGCCTCCGTCCGATAATTCTTTGGTGTTCCAAAAGTAACATCCAAAGTGATTTCTCCCAGGGAATTAGCTTGTCTTCCTAGGACAACTCCGTGAAAGATCACAGAGCTATGGTTCAGCTGTGTTTCCGAGATCTTCATCCGGCGTAGCGTTTCGACGTAGAGAATATTGATGTTGCTACCACCGTCCATGAGGGTCTTAGAGAAACCATAACCGTCAATAAGTGGATTGACGATTAAGGCGTATTTTCCTCGCCTGTGTAGCTTAGGCGGATGGTCAGCGCGGTCAAACGTGATTGCCACTTCCGACCAGTCCAGATACTGAGGGACAGCCGGAACTGTTGCATTGAGCTCGTGGAGAACTGCTTTCTTGACCTTTGCTGGTTGAGATCTGAGGAAGGTGACGTACGTGTCCTTCTTGGTGGGAAAAGTCTTCTTCCCTTCCAACTTGGGATTTGAAGCATGAGCTTCCTCCATGTCGGAATCTTCCTTGGTCTCCTTGTCTTTGTCGGGATTTTTCTTTCCCTTCTTCCGCTTAGTTTTGTAGCCTGCGGTATCGTCTCTCTTGATGTCGTCATTAAAACGACACTCAGCGTTGGTGTGGGACGAGCCCCCATTGGCGTCCAAGTGATGCACACATGGGTTATTGGCAATGTCGGCCCAAGTGTAGGTTTTGCCTGGTTGTTTCTCTCCTCTACCTTGGACCCTTGATGTCCCAGGGCCACGCCCGCGGCCTCCACCACGTCCTCCTCGTCCTCCAGACCCGGAAACAGTAGTGACCACTGCTGTCTCCGCGTTGGGTTTTTCTTCCAAGGTGTTTTTGCACTTCTGAGCTTGTTGCTTTGGTTGTTTTGCCGACTGAGGCACAGCCAGGACACTGAGTAATCCCTCTGCATCGTCGTCAGCATCTGCATACTTGCTTGCTATTTCTATCATCTCTCCCAGATCAGTAACCTTGTCACACTTCAAGCGATGGCGCAGTAAACCAATTGGGAGACCTGCGATGAAAGCTTCAATCACGGTTTGATCATTTACTCCTTCACAGGAGTTCTTGGTGTCGATCCATCGTCCGAGGTAATCCCGGCAAGTTTCTCCGGCTTTCTGGGTGCAATGTTGTAGGTCTCCAACCATACAGGGCCTCCGATATGTGCCTTCGAATTTCCGAAAGAATGCACTTTGCAAGTCATACCAGTTATGGATGGTGTTTGCCGGAAGTTCATTGATCCATGATCGTGCCGTCTTCCGCAACATAAGTGGGAGATATCGGGTTGCGACCAGGCTGTTTCCGCCTTTGGCGATGCAGCAAGCTTGGAAGAAATCCTGTAACCAGGTGTCTGGCTGAGCAATGCCGTCGTAGGCTCGGATATGTCTTGAGATAGCAAATCCTTCCGGGACTTTTGTAGCTCTGATGCGTGATCCGAAGCACTTTGGGCCCACGTACACGTCATCGTTTTCATAGCGTCGAGCCTCTATGTTGGAGTTGATCCTATGTCTTGTGTCGTTCGGGGATAGAGATCGTCCCGAATGTCGGTTGTGGCTGCGGTGCCTTGGAGCCAGACTTCGGCTTCTGCCATGTCATCCTCCTTGCCCTCCTTGGGGGCTGTTGTGATAACTGCCTGGTGGAGGGGGTGGGGCAGCTGAATTGTTTCCGGCTGATCGCCGGTCTCCGTCCGGAACGTCATTATTCCAGTTCCAGGGAGGTTCTTGACTATAACGAGCCCCCTACCGGCTTGTTCCAGCATGGTTTCCATCGTTCCTTTGTCCGTTGTTCCCACCATGGTGAGGCTCAGCCGGACGGCTCTCATGTCTAGGAGGTGGCATTCTCTGATGATCCTCCTCCCGACGTTTCTCCTTATCTTCTCCTTTTCGATCGTTGAATTCTCGTCGGGGAGGATTCCTCGGATTCAGTGCAGTGATCGCGTCTTTCTCGGCTGCTAGAGCGACATTGCTCCAGTTATGTGTAGCTCTGCGATGTTGTCCCGACGATCCGGTTCTTGAGTAATTGTCTTCCCTGCGTTCGGGGTGATGGTACTGCGCCCGAATGTAATGGGATCTTACGTCAGCCCATGCCAGATCTGTGCGAGATTGGTTGGAATCCGAGACCAGTTTTTAACTTCCGGACAGGGCGACCTTCTGCTGCTCCAGTCCCTTGTTGAGTAGCTTGATACCCAAACGGATCTCCTCTAGTCCTGGATTAGCTGATAGAATTTCTTGGGCTGCCACGGTATTCTGTACTAGGGTTGGGTATACCCAATCTCCGTTGCTATCTTTCCGTGGCTTCCCCATCTCATCCCCAAAAAGGACGGCATGGACACGTGGGAATTGGTCATCGTTGGTGTGACGCTTCTGTGTCTTTTGATGCAACCGAGACATGTATTCCTTGGTTGACATGCGTTTCTTCTCCACCTCGATGTTTTTGGCTTCATCGAGGAGTTGTTGATGACGCACTTCTAGGGCTTGGGCCCTTTCGTCCAGCTCATCTGTAGTAAGTTCTGCAGCTGTAGGGATAGGTGTGGTTAATGCGGCATCGATGAGTTTATGCGCACCTTCTGTGATCACATGTCCATCCACCGATGCTTCTTTTTTCGGCTCGTCTGGGATAAGTGCTCCATCCGAGTCTTCCTCATATTCCTCGGCAATCACCTCTTCTGTAAGAGGGTCTTTTGCCGGGGTCTTGTTCTTCTTGTTCTTCTTCTTTGCCTTCTTGGCAGCGCCGGTAGCAAAGACGGCTTTGGGTCCGTTTCCCGGAGTCAAGCTCTGATCGGTACTTTCGGACATCTGGACTTCGGGATTATCTCCGACGTCCATGTCATCCTGCGCTTTGGGAGAGTGTTCCCCGGATCCTTCATCCATGGCTTCTCCTTCTTCTGCAGCTTTGGAGTTGTACTCCTCTTCATATTCTGGAGAACTTTCGGAAATCTGCCGACATCATAGATTCATCCGAGGATGTGGGAACGTCGGCATTTGTTCCAATTGCCTCCAGCACCGAATCGGTGTTTTCTCCAGCATCGGCAGAGCCGGATCCGGATCCAACATATCCGACGAAGGACGACGTGTGCTTCCTGAGGTACCTGCGGCTTTCGCGATCAGCCATGTCGAAACTTTTAATGGTTTCGAGGATTGCGTCTGCGCTTGCGCCTTGCAGTATCATACGTCTTAGTCTGTACCTAAGGAAAGGCCTGTCTGTCCCGGCATCGTCAGAGCCGGAATCAGTGTCGTTGATGTGCTCCTCCTGGATTTTGACCTCCACGGGTGGGTCGATCTGGGATCCGGCCTCTCCAGGGAGATCCACTCCAGATTCGACTTGGACCGTGAGGTCTTCTTCACGCTCAGATTTTCGACTATCTCCGCAACTGGTGCGGGCTAGGTGGGATTAGGGTTTTCTGAGATCCGGAACTCTGCCGCCTCCGCGGACAAAGGGGACCCAGAAGATTCTTCTGCTTCTATCATCACCATTGGGGTGGGTTGGGCAGGTTCAGCGAAACCGATGTAAACATCGGTCTCGCCAAAAGACATAATTGTATAGGCAGTCACGGTCTCCCTAGCCGGAATCCAAGTCTCGTCGAGAACGATGAGAGGGACGTCGCTGGCATAGAGGATGCGACTGACGGCGATGGTCTCGCCGATTCCGATTCTTGCAGATTCCGCTCGGAACGCAGATCCGAAGCTCACTTGCCCCACGGTGGGCGCCAACTGTCGTCGGATTGAGGACAAGTACGCCATGAGGGGGTCCTCGAGGCATGCGGAAGAGAGGGGTGTGAGATGTACGGTATTCCGGGACGGTGAGCACACAAGTTTACCTAGGTTCGAATCCACCAACTTTGGACGAATCCTACTCCTGCTAGCAATCCAGTAATACGGCAGAGCCGGAATATGGGTTACAAGGGTATCGCCTGTGCGAGTTGAGATTGTAGACTATTGTGTTGTAAGGTGTTGCCCTAAAGGCTCTCCCTAGGACGGCTTATATAGATTCCGGCCTAGGGTTTACAGGAGAGATCAATCCGGCTACGACTAAGAGTTGGTTACAGGGTACATCTTGAACTACAAGTAACATTATGGGCCTAAGTCGGTAAGTCTTCTGGGCCTTCCCTAGCCGGATTGGACTCCGTCTTCTCTCTCTGACTGGGCCGCCCGTGAAGCAAAGCTCTAACCCAAAGTGGGCCACCCTGGTCAGTGAGGAACTGTGAGGATACCCGGAAAGTATATCCCCAATAGTGATGATTTATTCAATCATATTTCTTATGTTCCTTATTTTGCACTTTGCTCTTATCTTGGTGTTTACTACTTTGAAAACTATCATTGAAAACTAGTTATTTGTGAACTCCTGCAAATTGTCAACTATTCTTCGACGAAGAGCTAAGTTTGCCATTACCAATTATGATTTACTTTATGTATCTTTATTGTGTTTCCTTTACCTATTGCAAGTTAAGTTATATAATGGTGAGTTGTCTGCTATTATGATCTATGTATTGATGAATGTGATGCTTCTTGTCTGTATTCTTTTATCGATTCTTCACTCCATAAACCTAAGGGCATGTTTATTGAGCTCAGTTTCACTTGGGGACAAGCGAAGTCTAAGTTTGGGGCAGTTGATACGTCCTTTTTGCATCACCATTCTATATCATAATTTACTGTTATTCATTGATATATTTCATATTACGAGATGATACTTATGTTATTTCATCTGTTTTTGCATGGTTGATGACTTTTGGAGCATGGACCGTTGTAGTCACGATTCTGATAGAAAAGGTGCTGTTTGGAGGCGAAATTCGCGAAGATCAGATAATCCGGGAAAATACATGGAAAATCCAATTTTTCCAGAAGACGAAGATAGCCAAAGGGGGAGTGGAGATGGGCCACACCACCCCCTAGCGCGGTCCACCCCAGGCCGCGCCACTGATGGCTCAATGCACGGCGCCCAGAAAATTGCTTGATGGCGGTGATGATGTAGAGATCGTTGGGAACCCCAAGAGGAAGGTATGATGAGCACACCAACAAGTTTCCCTCAGTTATGAAACCAAGGTTTAATCGAACCAGTAGGAGCAACGAAACAGCTCAAAGGTGTTACTAGCTGAGCTTTAGCAGGGCGCACTACCGGTGCTAGTAGCAACGTGGAGACCTGCACAACACAACCACAGAACTTTGTCCCCAACTTGCGATGAGGTTGTCAATCTCACCGTGTTTTGCGGAAAACAAAGGATTAAACGTATCGAATGGAAAGAAGTAAAAGTTTACAGAAAGTAAACACAAAGCAGTAAAAGATTTTAGATTGTATGTAAAGAAACAGGACCGGGATCCATAGTTCACTAGAGGTGGCTCTCCTTAAGATAGATAACATGCTGGGTGAACAAATTACAGCGGGGCAATTGACAAACACCGAGAAAGCAATACATGCATATACTAATCATCTTGACTCCTTTGAGACTTGATTGGGCATTACAACATAATACATAGACCGCCATCCAACTGCATCTATGACTAATAATCCACCTTCAGGTTATCATCCGATCCCCCTCCAGTATTAAGTTGCAAGCAACAGATTATTGCTTTATGAATTGCGTGTAAAGTAAACAATACGATTGTTCTATGAACAAAGGATTGTTGTTTTATCCCTAGTAGCAACATCACATCTAGTACCTTAGAGATTTCTGTCACTTCCCCAGATTACCAGAGGCATGGACCCACTATCGAGCATAAATACTAACTCTTGGAGTTGCTAGCATCTACTGGCCACGATAGCTACTAACAACGGAAAGCATGCAAGATCTCAAATAAAAAATACATGATAGAATCAATAATCAATCTGAAATTAGCATATCAATATCCATCGGATCCCCGCAAACACAACATGTAGAATTACAAATAGATGATCTTGATCATGAATGAAGCTCACAAGATCTAAACATGAAAGCACAAAGGAGGAGAACCAGCCATCTAGCTACTACATAGATCTGTAGTCCAAGGATGAACTACTCACGCATCACATGGGAGGCTTGCATGGTGATGAAGAAGGCCTCCAGGGTGAACTCCCCTCTCCAATAGGGTGCTGGGAAGAGCTTCAGATCCCTCCCGGGCTAGGGATGGAGATGACGGCGGCTATAGACTCTTTCGTGGATTTTTGATCGGGTACTTAGGGTTTTCGTCCCGAGGGCAATATATAGGCGGAAGGAGAGGCCGAAGGGGTGCCGGGAGCGGCCACACCACCCCCTGGCGCGGGCATAATAGTATTCAGCTTGTCCCTCAATGGAGTAGCAAATATAAATGCATAGGACACCTTCAAAGTTCATAAGAGTGACTAGATACAATAGTTTAAAACAAGCAATATCAAAGTATGCATCAATCAACTAGTCTTGGGACAATGCACATAGAACTAAGAATGGCCACTGTGCTCTCAAAGTAGGTGCATAAAGTTAGCAGGTGGAGACTCAATATAATGGTGGAAGAAAGGCCTTCCAAAAATTATGGTACCTATAGCTTTCAGCTCTCATTGCCCCTATCATAAGCATCTTGAAGTGGTTATGGTTAAAGTGACACAACTAAGAGGATATGCTTGACAAGTTATAAACCGAAATCTCATGCCCCTTACTTACGAAGACCGATCCTCATGCTACTCAACTTCAGTCACGAGTAAGCTCTTGTCATTGTAAGTACATGTGTATCATTAAGAACCGCCAACGGGGTACCCCTTGCACATGATACGGGAGCTTTCCCATAATCAAAATGACAAGGCAAGCAGACAATGAGCATCTCAACGATCTTTTTATTTGCTATTTGCATAGGTTTTTATTGAGGATGCTTCATAGAGTGCTCATTATGGTGATGCTCCAAGTTTCCACCATGATTAGGCATGGCTTAGGCTAGTGGCCCAGGCGTTTCTCTAACACACATACAAACTCCATGATCTTACAAGTTCCACTTTTATTTCACACCGCCGGGATCCGTAAGCAAAAGAACATGATATCAACGGGGTACAAAGTACAAGTGCAATGTTGAAAGAGTTCCCCATGGTACATGGTTCTGCTAATTTCAACTTATAAAGCGCAAGCATATATGCAAAAAAGAAGGACCCAATGGTTCAAGTTTATTAGAGGCAAGTAAAGTAAAGTTTGCAATCAAGTTCGTGCGAGCTTTAATCACTAGTTTTCTTATAACAAGTTTAAATTGGAAGGTAAACAAAAGCATGAATATACTTGGAATAGCATAAGCTAGGTTGTAGGTATGGTGGACTCTTTGGAATAACTTGGTTTAGGGAGTTGGATGCATGAGTGGAACTCATACTTTGTTGTGGAGGCTAGCAAAAGACTAGGAGCGACAAACTAAGAGAGCAATAATGGCCATAATCATGCAGAGTGACAAAACATCATTGATCAAAGCATAAAGAGATACTACAAGTTGAAAACTAAAGGATCATAAAGGCTATGGTGACTTGAGATAGTCATAACATGGTGTGAGCATGTGCCAAGTCAACCCAAATAAAGCATCAAAGGAGAATACCACTATACTATGCTTTAATATGCTAAAACAACGCATGATTCATCCAAGGCACATTAAGAAATCTCAATTGTTTATAACAAGTCATGCTATAGAAAAGAATACTAAGCATAAAGCCAAAACAATATCAAGTATGGCATGACAAAGCATAGGCCACAGTAAAAAACGAGCTCTTTTTACCACATAAGCATGAACTTTCTTACTCTTTTCCAAACCAAACCAAACTATTTGCAAACCAATGTATGAAAGAGGGGGTCCAACCAATTTATTTAGCAAACTAAGCAAACCAAAGAAAACGAAATCCAAAACGAAAACGAAAAAGAAGACGCTCCAAGAAAAACACAATTGTGCATGAAACAATAAAAATGAAGCGTTTGGAAGAAACCTGGGATTTTTATTGATAAAGAAGGGGATGCCTTGGGCATCCCCAAGCTTTGGCGCTTGTGCTTCTTGGATATTTCTTGGGGTGACACGCGTGGCATCCCCAAGCTTGAGCTTTAGTCCATCCTTCATCTCATTACTCATTCCTTCCATACACCTGAAATTTTTTCTTCATACAAAACTTCACACAATCTCATTAGCAACATTAGTGCACTTAAGATAAATAAGTCTTAAGGTTCAGTTCTAACACCAAATAAACTTCCATTAGAACACTAGATACTGTAGAACTTCCCTCAAAAAGCTCAATTCCCCAAAAGAACTCAACAAGGAACCAACAAGAAGCAAATACATAAAATGGCAGAAATCTGTCAAAACAGACCAGCAGGTAAAGAAGAATTTTTTCGAAGACCTTATGTTGCTCAAATAAAAAAGTATTCAACTAACGAAAGTTATAAAACAACCTGGGGAAGAAGCACAAAATATTACAGCTCAATCCGACATACATATCTCTCTCACGAATTGTTACGGTGAAGCACAGAAATCTGTTTCGGGACAGCAACTTTCCCAATCATTATTTCTCTCTCATTAGAGGTTACTCTTGGCACAAAAAGCAAATAAAAAGGATAAGGAGAGGTTATTACAGAGGTAATAACTTCCAAGACTCATCTAAAACTTTTGGGTTATCTCCTAATAAGTACTTTTCTTTAACGCCTTTAAGTTAGCCATAAGAAGCAAAGAAAGAATCAAGTGTTCTCAAATAAAGAAGCATTAAGACCAAATTTTTTGCCCTTACCTCTCTTACTTTTATTCTTAACCTTGGGGAAAATATGATTGTTTGGTGGAGAAGAAAGGTGCATGGTCCCCTTTCCCACATCTATTATTGCTCCAAGGAGTTCTAATAGGGACCTTCCAAGTGTAATTTGTCCTTTTCCTGCACAATCAATAACAAGATAATCAATAGAAATCGTTTTCCCAAGGATCTTTGTAAACACTCCTTCAGCTATTCCAAGAGGTGATATGGTAGTATTATTAGTAAGAGGTATTTCTTTTCCTCCCTCAATAAGCCCCCAAGTATTCAGAGATTTATAAATATCTTTGGGCATAAGGCAAAATTGATGTAGCATCCCAATTGTCTAACAATTGTAATGCTACTTGTTCTAGTAAGATATTGGCTACTTCCTATATACAATTGTTGCATCATAATTATATCATGCTCATGTCATCATGCCACCTTGCATTTGAGCATCATATAAAACCCCTTTTCTTTTGGTTCTTCTCTCTTATGCATTATAAAATGTATTTGCCCTTGATATTGTATTTGGTTATTGATATATTGTCCAAATGCCCAAGTGGAGTTGGGGGCATATATTCTATTCACCTCTATTATCTTTTCTTTCACCACTTTATAATTCCACCATCCCATTAACCATGAGCTTGTATTTCTTTTTCTTTTGATATTTTAATTCTAGCTCATGTAGTTTGGGGTGGATTAAATCCTTTAAATTCTTGTGCTTGGCTTTTTCTCCACTTCATGGAAATGCATAAGAATAATGCCATAATATTATTATTGTTTTCACAAAATAAATCACGGCATTATTATTTTGCATGGGCCATGCAAACTTCTTCACCACCTTCTACTCCATGGGTTTTGCCTTTGACTTTAGTGGTTATTTCTTTGTGAACCATCTCCTTCCATTCCACCATTCCCATATCCTCACCCACATCTCTTTCTTTTATTTTATTTTCTCCATGCATGATCATATGAGACTCTTTTCCACATATCTCTTTTCTCCCTCCTTCTTTCTTGTCTCTCTTTCACCTTAGCTCAAGCTAGATCAAGCTCCATGTTCCACTTGGGTTGATCTTTTGCACAAGTTTTAACAATCTAAAACCTAATAAAATCTAACCTAGCTACTCTCTTTATTCTTCTCCAAACCCTAATTCTCCTAAACCCTAAACCTCCTCCCACCTCTCTCTTACTTCCCCTCTCTCTCTCTAACCTGCTGATGGACACCTGGCCACCCTCTCCCTGGCCCACACCCCAGCCACCCCTCTCTCTAACCTAAACAAAACCCTAACCCGAGTCTACCATCTACCTAGCCCGAGCTAACCCCCTCTCCTTTTTCTCTTCTCTCTACCGCGTGCTGGCCCCACCCTGCAGCCACCACGTCGTCCCTGGTCCACCTGCAGCCACCCCCTGCCATGCCCTACCTTCCTCAGCCGAGCCAGCACGTGAGGAGGAAGAAAAGGTGGCACCCGAGGCCACTTTATCTACCCCCTGCCACGGCTGCCCCTCCTCTCTCTCTCTCTTTTTCCCTCGCCCACACGACTCTCCTGGCTCGCCCAGATCTGCCCTGAGCTTGCCCTCCTCTCCTCCTTCTTCCTCTCCGCCACCAGCACCTGTCGTCGGTCACCGCCAGCACCGTATCGCCCCCGTCGTTCCAGCCGGTCAGCGCGACGTGGAGGTGGCCTGGGAGACCGAGGCGACCACCCTGCTCCTCCCTGCATGCGTCGTCGAGGAGGAGAAGCCCCAGATGCGCCAGTACCGCGCCGTGCCGATGAAACCCTAGCCCGCCAGAGCGTCTGCGTCGTCGTCGATCCGCCGCGCTTCTCCCCGATCTGACCCCACCGGCCAACCCGCGGTGAGCCACTCTCCCTCCCTAACATGCTCCACCTTATTGTCGCCGTCTAGCGCCGCCGCTCTTTCCATCGAACGGTCTCAGTGCGTCGCCGCTCGCCGTCGTCTGCAACCTCCCTACACCGCACAGAGCCTTAGCTAGGCCCCAAAACCCATCCTAACAGCTCCTTAGCCTACCGCACTGGCTAGCCCCCTCAGCGCGGCCGCCCGCGACCCGGGTTTGATTCCCCCGCTCGGCGCTGTGCGCTGATTTCCCCTTAGACCGAAGAACACGAAGAACAGTACTGGGTCGTGGTCATATTACATTAAGCCCCCTCTTTTTATTTCGCTCTTAACCCGCGGTATCTCGTGGCCCACTAGTCAGCCGCCCTGGCGATCTTGCCGAAAAACCCCCAGGTTCCTCGGGCTGTAACCCGCGGTCCAGCTAGCCCCACCTGTCAGCCTCTACCATCCTCACCACTGTCACGTGGGCCTTCGCCAGTTGGCCCACCCCGCAGTCGCACGGGCTAGACAGAGCCGTGGTAGAAAAAGGTTTTCTACGCGCGTGGCCCCAGCCCGCTTGGTCCCACCCGTCAGTGACTATGGCTGGGACGGGCTGAGTAAGAAAAGTATTTCCTGCGCCTGTTTTAATTAAATCTTTTCAAAATTTGTTTTTAAATTCAAATTCAATTCAGATTCAAATAACTTTTCAAATATAAATCCAAATAATACAAGTAATATATGTTCTGTAATCAGAAAAATGTGAGGAATTCAAATATGACTTTCAAACTATTGTTTGAGCACTTTAAATTTTCGAGATGATTAAAATTACAATAAAATGCCCTTTTCCTTAATTAATTAATAACTTTAATTCTATAACTCCAAATTGGGCAAATAATATGTCTAAATCGATCAGCGCGACGAGCCCGTTCTATCTATGCGGTACTTGTTCTGAATTGAAGCATGCATCATGTTGTTATTTAAAATCTGAACTGTTTATGACAATAAAACTTGGTTAAATAAATAATAAAATGCTTTATTTCTTGTATCCACACCTCACCTTTGCCATGCTACTTTAATGCCATGCAAATTGTGCATCATTCATCATGGCATGCTTGTTTGCTTGTCGCATTTTAATTCATATGCGTGTGCACTTAATTTATGTTGGCCCTTGTTTGTTTGGTTCTTCTTCGAATAGACGCCCAGCAGGAGAATTATCAGGAATCACAGGAGTACTACCCAGATCCATCTCTCGCTTCAACTGAGCTGCCAGGAAAGCACTACCACATGCTTGCATACATACAGTACCTATTGCCTCTATCTTATTCTTGCATCATGGAGTCGCGATTGCATTAAATTGAATCCCAAGTACTGCATAGCCTTTACTTTTAAACCCCACCGAAGCTTGTTCCTCCATCCCATGAGCCATTACTACAGGAGTTGTTTGAGCCATGCGAGTCGTAGAAAAGCATGTGTAGGGTATGTGAGTGTCTGATGAATAACGAGGTACCTAAACAACTTAACCTGAGTAGTAATGGGATAACTAATGAAAGAGGCACCGGTGAGCAATATCTGCTATTTGGTTTTTCCTGCTCACTTGTGTCCCGTAGGACCCCGAGTACTTGATTCCTGTTCCTTGACTATTCGCACTATCCACATCCGGGAGGCCTTATGGACCCCCCTGAGCCAGAGCTTGATTCATTCTTATTTCTTGGGGCCACAATTAGTTTGGGGATTTATTACTATCCTGTACTTATGCCACGTTACTGCTTTATTTAAGATTGTCCGAGGAGCACCTGTACTGTTTTGGATCGTGACACGTTTTCGCTGTATCGACAAGCCCAGTTCCATTTTCGGGTTCCCAGTCGTTTACCGCCGTCCACACAAACCCTTGGGTCCGTCTCGGAGCCGTCCAACTTTGTCGCGGGTAGCTTAATGGGGTGGCCCCCTGAAATATTTCTGAATCCTGTGATTGCTTTGTCGTGAATGCCTCGTTGGGTTTTGATTTGGTTTTTCCGAGGTTGATCGAGTGTGTGTTGCTATTCGTGCACCCCTGCAGGGTAAATCTTTCTGAAAGCCGTGTCCGCGGTTATGGACGACTTGGAGCACAGTTTCTCGATCATAGACAAGTATAACTAAAGTACCGCTTTTAATTGGCTAAGTACTTGACTAGTAAATAGTGCAATACTCATGGAATGGTTAATAAAACTACCAACGGATGATGGGGGATGTTCATCCGCTTCCTCGTTGGTAAGCGAGGAGGAGGATGGATCTGTTAATTATACTGTTATAACGGTTGTTCTTAATTCACGGACATCCGTCTATCAATGGTTAGGCGGATGGTTAGCGAGTATCTATAGAATTGTTAGGTATTATCTTTTGCTGCAATTGCTTCACCCTAGGTTGTGTCCCCTTTAGCGGCATAAAGACTTGCTGAGTACCCCTAGGGTCTCACACGATAAATTGTTTGATTCAGATGAACAGGTGTACCCGTAAGATGGATACTGGGTGGAAGAGACAGATGATGTTGGCAACGATCATTCGGTGTAGAGATTTCGGGAACGGGGATCCGTGAGATCTGTGGGCAGGATGTGTTTATTTATGGGGCATCTTATGCCAATTTGCTTCTTATCCGTACTCGGATCTTGTTTTCCGCTTCCGCCTGATACTCTGATGTGTGATGTATGAGGATCTATCCTAAATTATTATATCTATCTAGGACATTTGGATCTTGCCATATGGCGTTGCAATATTTCTATTTCTTTTAGATGGAATGGCTCTGAGGACTGTTGTATGTGGCTTGCATGCATACTCATTTGTGTATGTAGTTGATCCCTTCGCCTGCCGATTAGGCCGCTCGTTCTTGTCCCATTGTATGAAAGTGGTTAGGACGGCCGAAAGGTCTACCGTGAGTGGCCCTGGGCCCCATCGTACTATTTTAACCACTTTCGTTCATCCAGGCATGTAACTAAGAGCGTAATTCACCGAGGTAGTTACAATTGGTATCAGAGCCATCCCGCCCTTCAGGGTCTCAGCCAAAATGGTCGTTGTCAGTCTAGCAAATATTTTGGTAGTTATGTATACTAGGGAAAAACAAACGTGAGAGTAGGACTGCTTCCATTTTTCTTCTTACCCACCCACCCACCCTTTTCTGGTAAGGAAGTGTAACGTTTTCAATCCTCTTCTAAAATTCAAACTAGGATTCACGTGTTTTAGGTTCCGTAGTACCATAGGTTGTGTTGTGTGTGTGTGTGAATTCCTTGTCTATCTGTTGCATCCAAATGCTTCACTATCTGCCTTTTGGTTATCAACCGTTGGTACATTCCATACCGACAGGCCTTTGTAAACCGACGCGATGTATTCTGATTCATTGTACACCGATGCGATCTATCTTACTCTTTGTTATCCGACGTTATCTTGTTTGGGGTGTTCGTTTCCGTAGTTACCAATCTTTAGGTTCATCTTAAGAAGAAGGTGTTGGGATATGTGTTTTACTGATTCATGTGCGGAGTAAAGATTTGAGTGCGGGATGGAGTCGCGACCATACCACTACTTTTGTCATTTGCTTTTGTATATTGAACTAGTAGAGTTACTAATCTTGATTCGTTAAGTGGTTTTGCACATATAGTGGTATTTTAATGCCGAAATTTGCGGATAATTTTTCTTTGTTAGTTGTGTACCACACTCCTTGTTTAGTCGTGTGCGTTATGCTTAATATCTTCTAGTTGCCTTGAACTTTGTTGATATTTTAATATCATCTCAGTGAATTGCATTCTTTAATCTTGATTAATTCCATTTTGGTACTATTTTGGATTATTATCATTCTCCATTATAGTATTGTCTTGTGTTTTATATCAATCACAGGATGGCACCACCACGCCGTTCTGAGGAGGACATACCACCTGAACTTGGGGCTGTTTTCGCAAGTATTGCAAATGCTCTGGGCCCTATGCAGCAGAACCAGCAGCACTTCGAGGAAAGCGTGAGGAGGAATGAGTTTGCTCCGCTACCTCCACCTCCCAAGCGAGGAGACATCAAGAGTTTTCTCAAATTCAACCCACGCTAATTTGAGGTGTCTGATCAGCCACTTGATGCGGATGATTGGCTGCGTGAAGTGTCAAGGTTGCTGATGACTGCGGATGTTCCCGAGCAAGAATGGGTCAAGTGTGTTACTCACCTTCTGAAGGGAGATGCAGCTCTCTGGTGGGAAAATTACCTCAAGGCAGATCTTTCTGGTTTTCAGCCTACTTGGGAGCGGTTCACTGCTGCTTTCAAAGAGCAATATCTGTCAGAAATTATCATGGAAAGGATGAAGGAAGTGTTTCTCAACCTCAAGCAGGGCACTGACAATGTCAACACCTACATCAGAAACTTCATGAACCTTTCTCGTTATGGTGGCGATGAGATCTCTGATGACAAGAAGAAGCAAAAGAGGTTTCGGCAAGGCCTCAATGCTTCCATCACATATGCTATCACTCATGCAAGGCCGGCATCTTTTCTAGAACTTCAACACACAGCTCTGCAGAAAGAAGCAAGTAGGCAAGTGTTTGAGGAGTCAAAGAAACACAGCCGTGATACAGCAAGCTCTTCTGCTATGACAACTCCTTCTAAGCGTCGTGTCTGGGTTCCTAACACCCCACCGTCGCTCCCTGCTCCACCAAGACCGTCAAGCTACGCACCAAGGCCACCAAACTCCTTCACTGCGGCTCCCAGGGGCTACAACCACAACTACCCTGGAGCGCCTGGCGGAGTCCCTGGCTACGTTGCTCCACGTCCACCTGGTGCTTGCTATACTTGTGGAAACACTGGGCATCAGCACTGGAATTTTCCAATGAACAACAAAGCTCTTCCACCACCACCTCCAAGACCTGCGGCAAGTGCTCCTATGATTTGTGCACCTCCACCTCGGGCTCTCAACATCAACACTAAGCCGGGGTCTACGGTTGCTCGTGCCAACTGTGCCAACGCCGCTCAAGCTGAGCATCTACCTGGAGTTGCCATGGCTATGCTTCCTGTTAACTCAGTTCCTGCACGAGTTTTGTTTGATTCTGGTGCTTCGCTTTCTTTTGTTTCTCACAAGTTTGCTCATGAGCAAGATCTGGCTATGGTTCCTTTATTACACCGTCTTGTGGTACAATCTCCTGGGTCAACCATGAGGGCTGCTCATATCAGCCATGGCAATCAAATTGAGATTGGTGGCTCTTCGTTTCCGGCTTCCTTAATTATTCTGGGCAATTCCGATATTGATGTTATCTTGGGCATGGATTGGTTGACAGCAAATGCAGCTATGATTGATTGTGCTGAACGTTCGGTTTCTCTGAAAATTCCTGAAGGCCATATAGTCTATTCTCCAAGTCTGACTCCTGCAATTCAGCTTTATTCTTTGGCGCCTCTGAATGATGATGCTATGGAAGGTATTCAGAGTGTTCTTGTAGTCTGTGAGTTCCCAGATGTCTTTCCTAAAGAGTTGCCAGGTATGCCTCCGGATCGTGAGGTTGAGTTTGTCATTGAACTTGAACCTGGTACCGCTCCTATCTCCAAGCGGCCTTATAAAATGGGTCATGCTGAGTTGGCTGGACTTAAACGTCAGTTGGATGAACAAGAGAAGTTGGGTTTCATTCAGCACAGTACTTCTTCTTGGGCTAGTCCAACCATCTTTGTGAAGAAGCGAGACAAGACTGATAGACTTTGTGTTGACTATCGGGCACTCAATGCTAAAACAATCAAGAATAAATATCCCCTTCCACGGATTAATGATCTCTTCGATTAGCTAGCTGGAGCTGTGGTATTCTCTAAGCTTGATTTGAGAAGTGGTTATCATTAAATCAAGATCCGCAAGGAAGATGTTCCTAAAACAGCTTTCACCACCCGCTATGGCTTGTATGAGTACACGGTCATGTCTTTCGGTCTCACCAATGCACCTGCCACCTTCTCGAGGCTTATGAACTCGGTTTTCATGGAATATCTTGATAAGTTCATTGTGGTCTATCTGGATGACATTCTAGTCTATTCTAAGTCTAAGGAAGAACATGAAGAACACCTTCGGTGTGTCCTAAACAAGCTTCGTGAGAACCGCCTATATGCAAAGTTCTCCAAGTGTGAGTTTTGGCTGCCTCAAGTCACCTACCTTGGTCACGTCATCTCTGCCAAGGGCATTGCCGTCAACCTAGAAACTATTAAGACAATTATGGACTGGCTTCCACCCATTAATGTCAAAGAAGTCCGGAGTTTCCTTGGTTTGGCCAGTTACTGCCCTCGCTTCGTTCAAAATTTCTCAAAGATTGCGAAGCCTCTTACCGATCTCCTCAAGAAAGGCAAGAAATATCTTTGGACTCCTGCATGTCAAGCAAGCTTTGAAACACTCAAAGAGAAGCTCACTTCCACACTAGTCTTAGTTCCTCCAGATACATCAAAGCCTTTCCAAATATTCTATGATGCCTCATTGCAAGGATTGGGTGCGGTCCTTATGCAAGAAAAACAAGTTGTTGCTTATGCCTCTCGGCAGTTGAAGATGCATGAGATCAACTATCCTACACATGACCTCAAACTCGCAGCAGTTGTCTTTGCGTTGAAAGTATGGAGGCATTACTTGCTTGGCAACCATTGTGAGATCTTTTCTGATCACAAGAGTCTGAAGTATATCTTCACACGGCCTGATCTCAACCTTCGTTAGAGGAGGTGGATTCAAACAATCAATGATTTCGATCTGACCATCAATTACACCCCGGGCAAAGCCAATGTCATGGAAGATGCTCTCAGCCGAAAAGCTTATGTCAACAATCTCATGGTGGAAGAAACACAGCCTCTCTTGTGCGAGGAATTCCGCAAGCTCAACCTTGAAATTGTGGATCAAGGTTATCTTCTGAACCTTCTAGCAACACCTCTCTTGGAAGAAAAGGTTCGTTCCATTCAGCTTGGGAATCCTTACACTAAAAAGATCATCTCCAACATTCAACTTCCGAAGTATGAGTCTTTCCACATAGACGACCAAGGCACTCTTTTCTTTGAACACCGGATGTTTGTTCCGAACTACCCGGGTTTAAGAGAGCAAGTTCTCAAGGAGGCGCATGATTCTGTTCTTTCTATCCACCCTGGAAGCACTAAGATGTACATGGACTTGAAAACACAATATTGGTGGCCTGGTTTGAAACGATATTGTGCCAAGTATGTCTCAGAGTGCGATGTTTGTCGCAGAGTTAAAGCTGTCCATCAGAAACCTTCCGGTCTTCTACAGCCATTGAAGCCTCCGGAATGGAAATGGGAGAAAGTAGAGATGGACTTCATCACTAGTTTTCCAAGGTCGCAGAAGGGCAACAATGCAATCTTTGTTGTCATTGACAGGCTTTCCAAAGTAGCTCACTTCTTTCCAGTCAAGGAAACAATTTCTGCAATTCAGTTGGCTGAACTCTATATCAACAGAATTGTCTCTCTGTATGGAGTTCCTCTTGAGATCAGTTCAGACCGTGGAAGTATCTTCACTTCCAAGTTCTAGGGAAGTTTCCAAAATGCTTTGGGGACAAAACTAAACTTCAGCACAGCTTACCACCCTCAGTTGCAAGGACAAGTTGAAAGGATCAATCAGATTCTAGAAGATATGCTCCGTGCTTGCGTTATCTCTTTCGGCATGAAGTGGGAAGAATGTCTTCCTTATGCTGAATTCTCTTACAACAAAAGCTTCCAGAAAAGTCTAAAGATGGCACCATTTGAGGCTCTCTATGGTCACAAGTGCAGAATTCTGATTGGTTGGTCGGGCGCAGGTGAAAGAATATTGTTTGGCCCCGACATTGTAACTCAAGCGGAGGAGAAAGTTCACATCATTCTTGAAAATCTGAAGATTGCTCAAAGTCGCCAGAAGAGCAATTCTGACAGAAAGCACACGGATATGGAGTATGTCCCTGGTGATCTCGTCTACCTTCGTGGCACTCCCATGAGAGGCACGCACCGCTTTGGTATCAAAGGAAAGCTGGCTCCTAGATACATCGGTCCTTTCAAAATTCGTGGAAGAAGAGGAGAAGTCGCTTATGCTCTTGAGCTCCCTGAACAACTCAAAGTCCATGATGTTTTCCACATCTCTCAACTCAAGAAGTGCTTCAAGGATCCCGGCAGGACCGTGGACCATGAACTCATTAATCTACAAGAAGACCTTTCTTATCAAGAACACCCCACAAAAATTCTGGAAGTCGCAGAAAGAAGGACTCGCAACAAGTCCATCAAGTTCTGCAAGGTGCAGTGGTCGCACCATTCCGTTGATGAAGCCACCTGGGAACGTGAAGATGAGCTCTGTGCCAAGTATCCTACCCTCTTTGAGTCTTCTTCTTCCTAGAATCTCGGGGCGAGATTCCTGTTTAGTGGGGGAGAGTTGTAGCATCCCAATTGTGTAACAATTGTAATGCTACTTGTTCTAGTAAGATATTGGCTACTTCCTATATACAATTGTTGCATCATAATTATATCATGCTCATGTCATCATGCCACCTTGCATTTGAGCATCATATAAAACCCCTTTTATTTTGGTTCTTCTCTCATATGCATTATAAAATGTATTTGCCCTTGATATTGTATTTGGTTATTGATATATTGTCTAAATGCCCAAGTGGAGTTTGGGGCATATCTTTTATTCAGATCCATTATATTTTCTTTCACCACTTTATAATTCCACCATCCCATTAACCATGAGCTTGTATTTCTTTTTCTTTTGATATTTTAATTCTAGCTCATGTAGTTTGGGGTGGATTAAATCCTTTAAATTCTTGTGCTTGGCTTTTTCTCCACTTCATGGAAATGCATAAGAATAATGCCATAATATTATTATTGTTTTCACAAAATAAATCACGGCATTATTATTTTGCATGGGCCATGCAAACTTCTTCACCACCTTCTACTCCATGGGTTTTGCCTTTGACTTTAGTGGTTATTTCTTTGTGAACCATCTCCTTCCATTCCACCATTCCCATATCCTCACCCACATCTCTTTCTTTTATTTTATTTTCTCCATGCATGATCATATGAGACTCTTTTCCACATATCTCTTTTCTCCCTCCTTCTTTCTTGTCTCTCTTTCACCTTAGCTCAAGCTAGATCAAGCTCCATGTTCCACTTGGGTTGATCTTTTGCACAAGTTTTAACAATCTAAAACCTAATAAAATCTAACCTAGCTACTCTCTTTATTCTTCTCCAAACCCTAATTCTCCTAAACCCTAAACCTCCTCCCACCTCTCTCTTACTTCCCCTCTCTCTCTAACCTGCTGATGGACACCTGGCCACCCTCTCCCTAGCCCACACCCCAGCCACCCCTCTCTCTAACCTAAACAAAACCCTAACCCGAGTCTACCATCTACCTAGCCCGAGCTACCCCCTCTCCTTTCTCTCTTCTCTCTACCGCATGCTAGCCCCACCCTGCAGCCACCACGTCGTCCCTGGTCCACCTGCAGCCACCCCCTGCCATGCCCTACCTTCCTCAGCCGAGCCAGCACGTGAGGAGGAAGAAAAGGTGGCACCCGAGGCCACTTTATCTACCCCCTGCCACGGCTGCCCCTCCTCTCTCTCTCTCTCGTTTTCCCTCGCCCACACGACTCTCCTGGCTCGCCCAGATCTGCCCCGAGCTTGCCCTCCTCTCCTCCTTCTTCCTCTCCGCCACCAGCACCTGCCGTCGGTCGCCGCCAGCACCGTATCGCCCCCGTCGTTCCAGCCGGTCAGCGCGACGTGGAGGTGGCATGGGAGACCGAGGCGACCACCCTGCTGCTCCCTACACGCGTCGTCGAGGAGGAGAAGCCCTAGATGCGCCAGTACCGCGCCGTCCCGACGAAACCCTAGCCCGCTAGAGCATCTGCATCGTCGTCGATCCGCCGCGCTTCTCCCCGATCTGACCCCACTGGCCAACCCGCGGTGAGCCACTCTCCCTTCCTGACATGCTTCGCCTCGCTGTCACCATCTAGTGCCACCGCTCTTTCCGTCGTACGGTCTCAGTGTGTCGCCGCTCGCCGTCGTCTGCAACCTCCCCGCGCCGCACAGAGCCTTAGCTAGGCCCCAAAACCCCTCCTAACAGCTCCCTTAGCCTACCGCACTGGCTAGCCCCCTCAGCGCGGCCGCCCGCGACCCGGGTTCGATTCCCCCGCTCGGCGCTGTGCGCTGATTTCCCCTTAAACCGAAGAACACGAAGAACAGTACTAGGCCGTGGTCATATTACATTAAGCCCCCTCTTTTTATTTCGCTCTTAACCCGCGGTATCTCGTGGCCCACTAGTCAGCCGCCCTGGCGATCTTGCCGAAAAACCCCCAGGTTCCTCGGGCTGTAACCCGCGGTCCAGCTAGCCCCACCTGTCAGCCTCTACCATCCTCACCACTGTCACGTGGGCCTTCGCCAGTTGGCCCACCCCGCAGTCGCACGGGCTAGACAGAGCCGCGGTAGAAAAAGGTTTTCTGCACGCGTGGCCCCAGCCCGCTTTGTCCCACCCGTCAGTGACTATGGCTGGGACGGGCTGAGTAAGAAAAGTATTTCCTGCGCCTGTTTTAATTAAATCTTTTCAAAATTTGTTTTTAAATTCAAATTCAATTCATATTCAAATAACTTTTCAAATATAAATCCAAATAATACAAGTAATATATGTTCTGGAATCAGAAAAATGTGAGGAATTCAAATATGACTTTCAAAATATTGTTTGAGCACTTTAAATTTTCGAGATGATTAAAATTACAATAAAATGCCCTTTTCCTTAATTAATTAATAACTTTAATTCTATAACTCCAAATTGGGAAAATAATATGTCTAAATCGATCAGCGCGACGAGCCCGTTCTATCTATGCGGTACTTGTTCTGAATTGAAGCATGCATCATGTTGTTATTTAAAATCTGAACTGTTTATGACAATAAAACTTGGTTAAATAAATAATAAAATGCTTTATTTCTTGTATCCACACCTCACCTTTGCCATGCTACTTTAATGCCATGCAAATTGTGCATCATTCATCATGGCATGCTTGTTTGCTTGTCGCATTTTAATTCATATGCTTGTGCACTTAATTTATGTTGGCCCTTGTTTGTTTGGTTCTTCTTCGAATAGACGCCCAGCAGGAGAATTATCAGGAATCACAGGAGTACTACCCAGATCCATCTCTCGCTTCAACTGAGCTGCCAGGCAAGCACTACCACATGCTTGCATACATACAGTACCTATTGCCTCTATCTTATTCTTGCATCATGGAGTCGCGATTGCATTAAATTGAATCCCAAGTACTGCATAGCCTTTACTTTTAAACCCCACCGAAGCTTGTTCCTCCATCCCATGAGGCATTACTACAGGAGTTGTTTGAGCCATGCGAGTCGTAGAAAAGCATGTGTAGGGTATGTGAGTGTCTGATGAATAACGAGGTACCTAAACAACTTAACCTGAGTAGTAATGGGATAACTAATGAAAGAGGCACCGGTGAGCAATATCTGCTATTTGGTTTTTCCTGCTCACTTGTGTCCCGTAGGACCCCGAGTACTTGATTCCTGTTCCTTGACTATTCGCACTATCCACATCCGGGAGGCCTTATGGACCCCCCTGAGCCAGAGCTTGATTCATTCTTATTTCTTGGGGCCACAATTAGTTTGGGGATTTATTACTATCCTGTACTTATGCCACGTTACTGCTTTATTTAAGATTGTCCGAGGAGCACCTGTACTGTTTTGGATCGTGACACGTTTTCGCTGTATCGACAAGCCCAGTTCCATTTTCGGGTTCCCAGTCGTTTACCGCCGTCCACACAAACCTTGGGTCCGTCTCGGAGCCGGCCAACTTTGTCGCGGGTAGCTTAATGGGGTGGCCCCCTGAAATATTTCTAAATCCTGTGATTGCTTTGTCGTGAATGCCTCGTTGGGTTTTGATTTGGTTTTTCCGAGGTTGATCGAGTGTGTGTTGCTATTCGTGCACCCCTGCAGGGTAAATCTTTCTGAAAGCCATGTCCGCGGTTATGGACGACTTGGAGCACAGTTTCTCGATCATAGACAAGTATAACTAAAGTACCGCTTTTAAATTGGCTAAGTACTTGACTAGTAAATAGTGCAATACTCATGGAATGGTTAATAAAACTATCAACGGATGATGGGGGATGTTCGTCCGCTTCCTCGTTGGTAAGCGAGGAGGAGGATGGATCTGTTAATTATACTGTTATAACGGTTGTTCTTAATTCACGGACATCCGTCTATCATTGGTTAGGCGGATGGTTAGCGAGTATCTGTAGAATTGTTAGGTATTATCTTTTTCTGCAATTGCGTCACCCCAGGTTGTGTCCCCTTTAGCGGCATAAAGACTTGCTGAGTACCCCTAGGGTCTCACACGATAAATTGTTTGATTCAGATGAACAGGTGTACCCGCAAGATGGATACTGGGTGGAAGAGACAGATGAAGTTGGCAACGATCATTCGGTGTAGAGATTCCGGGAACGGGGATCCGTGAGATCTGTGGGCGGGATGTGTTTATTTATGGGGCATCTTATGCCAATTTGCTTCTTATCCGTACTCGGATCTTGTTTTCCGCTTCCGCCTGATACTCTGATGTGTGATGTATGAGGAGCTATCCTAAATTATTATATCTATCTAGGACATTTGGATCTTGCCGTATGGCGTTGCAATATTTCTATTTCTTTTAGATGGAATGGCTCTGAGGACTGTTGTATGTGGCTTGCATGCATACTCATTTGTGTATGTAGTTGATCCCTTCGCCTGCCGATTGCGCCGCTCGTTCTTGTCCCGTTGTCTGAAAGTGGTTAGGACGGCCGAAAGGTCTACCGTGAGTGGCCCTGAGCCCCACCGTACTATTTTAACCACTTTCGTTCATCCAGGCATGTAACTAAGAGCGTAATTCACCGAGGTAGTTACAATTGAGACATGATATCACAGCGAGCTTGAAAATTTTCAGTGTTCATCTCAATCTTTACTGTAGGGAACCACTTTGATGGTTCAGAGTTTATTGGAACATAATCGTGATGCTCCCTAAGCATATTATAGCAACTCTCTAAACTAGTAGTGCTAGCCTCAAGAGTGTCCAACCTAGCAAATATTTTTGCGAAAGAAATATCAGTTTGGCTAGGCATGTTGTAAGTGAGGATCAATTTCTTTATAGAATTAATAGCATCATCCTCATTACATTGGAGGAAATCTTCTCCCACAACAGCATCTAGAGCATATCTATAGCAAAGAGCAATCCCAAGGTCAAAACTGCTAAGGAACAAGCTTTGAGTCATTTTAGGCTCAGTATTTTCATGTAGATCAGAGATTCTAGACCAAGCTTCCTTAAAATTTTCCTCAATTCCTTGTTTAAAAGTGAAAATCATTTCCTCGGATGACATAGTGACTGGATCAAGGTTAGACATAATGGCAACTTAGGATAGGAACTAATTTTTTTGTGTTTTTGAAATAAGAAAGCAAACTAGTAAAACTAATTTTTTTGTTTTTTTTTTGAAGAACAAAACAAGCAATCAAAGCAAAAAGAAACTAAGCAAAACAAAAATAACAAAGTAAAGAGATCGGTTATGAGGGACTCCCCTTGTGAAGATGTCCTTGACTCCCCGGTAACGGCGCTAGAAAATCGCTTGATGGCTCAATGCACGGCGCCCAGAAAATTGCTTGATGGCGGTGTTGATGTAGAGCTTGTTGGGAACCCCAAGAGGAAGGTATGATAAGCACAGCAGCAAGTTTCCCTCAGCTCTGCAACCAAGGTTTAATCGAACCAGTAGGAGCAAGGAAACACCTCAAAGGTGTTACTAGCTAAGCTTTGGCAGGGCGCACTATCGGTGCTAGTAGCAACGTGGAGACCTGCACAACACAACCACAGAACTTTGTCCCCAACTTGCGATGAGGTTGTCAATCTCACCATGTTTTGCGGAAAACAAAGGATTAAACTATCGAATGGAAAGAAGTAAAAGTTTGCAGAAAGTAAACACAAAGCAGTAAAAGGTTGTAGATTGTATGTAAAGAAAGAGGACCGGGATCCATAGTTTACTAGAGGTGGCTCTCCTTAAGATAGATAACATGCTGGGTGAAAAAAATACAGCGGGGCAATTGACAAACACCGAGAAAGCAATACACGCATATACTAATCATCTTGACTCCTTTGAGACTTGATTGGGCATTACAACATAATACATAGACCGCCATCCAACTGCATCTTTGACTAATAATCCACCTTCAGGTTATCATCCAAACCCCCTCCAGTATTAAGTTGCAAGCAACAGATTATTGCTTTACGAACTACGTGTAAAGTAAATAATACGATTTTTCTTTGAACAAAGGATTGTTGTTTTCTCCCTAGTAGCAACAACACATCTAGTACCTTAGAGATTTCTGTCACTTCCCTAGATTACCGGAGGCATGAACCCACTATCGAGCATAAATACTAACTCTTGGAGTTGCTAGCATCTACTTGGCCAAGATATCTACTAACAACGGAAAGCATGCAAGATCTCAAATAACAAAGACATGATAGATCAATAATCAATCTGAAATAGCATCTCAATATCCATCGGATCCCCGCAAACACAACATGTAGAATTACAAATAGATGATCTTGATCATGAACGGAGCTCACAAGATCTAAACATGAAAGCACAAAGGAGGAGAACTAGCCATCTAGCTACTACATGGATTCGTAGTCCAAGGATGAACTACTCACGCATCACACCGGAGGCTTGCATGGTGATGAAGAAGGCCTCCAGGGTGAATTCCCCTCTCCGGCAGGGTGCCGGGAAGAGCTTCAGATCCCTCCCGGTCTAGGGATGGAGATGACGGCAGCTATAGACTCTTTCGTGGATTTTTGATCGGGTACTTAGGGTTTTCGTCCAGAGGGCAATATATAGGCGGAAGGAGAGGCCGAGGGGGTGCCGGGAGCGGCCACACCACCCCCTGGCGCAGGCCAGGCTTGGCTGCGCGGCCAGGTGGTGTGGTGGCTCCCTAGCCCTTCTCCATCTCGTATTCTGGCACTTGATCACTTCCGGAAAAATAGGCACTTTGGCTTTTGTCCCGTCCAATTCCGAGAATATTCAATTTCTGACTTTCCTGGAACCAAAAACAGCAGAAAACAGGCAGCTGGCACTGTGGCTCTTGTTAATAGGTTAGTCCAAGAAATCATATGAAAAGTACTCCAAAGTTGGAACAAAACATAAGAAAGTGGATAAAACCAAGCATGGAACATCAAAATTTATAGATACATTTGCAATGTATCAGCCACCAGGTGGTGTGGCTGCCCTGGTCCACTCCAGGCTCTCCCCTCTAGCGTATATTATCCTCCCAAAACCCTAAGACTCGGGGAGCGACCATAGAAAGATTCCGCCGCCTCTGCGGGGCGGAAAACACCGAGAGAGAAAGATCTCTCCAGTAGAAAGAATTCTGCCGAGGGAATTCCTTCCCGCGGAGGCGAGATCGTCGCCGTCAACACCACCATCAAGCTGGACTTCATCGGGATCATCATCATCATCACCACCATCATCTCCACCAGCACCATCATCACCACCATCATACCGCTGTAACAATTGGGTTGAATCTTGCATGGTTCTTAGGGGAAACTTTCCCGGTGTTGATTACTCTTTGTAGTTGATGCTATTGAGTGAAACCATTGAATTATTGTTATGTTCAGATTGTTGCACATCATTATTTCATTTGTGATCATGATCCATATGTTGTCTTGTGAGTAGTTCGTTTAGATCTTGAGGACATGGGAGAAGTCATGTTGGTAGTAGTGGAGTTGTGTTGAGAAAGATTCAATGGTTTGTTAATTAAGTTGTGGTGTACTTCTTCTAGTGGTGTCATGTGAACGTCGACTACATGACACTTCACCTATATGGGCCTAGGGGAATACATTGTGTATTTGGCTACTAATCGTAGGGGTTGCCGGAGTGATAGAAACCTGAACCCCCGTTAGGAAACCATTGCACAAGGGACGTCAGGGTCTTAGAGTTTAAAGCTGTGGTTAGGTTTCTACCTTAATTACTTTCTTGTACTTGTGGATGCTTGAAAGGGGTATAATAAAAAGTATGTATTAGTCCTAGGAAGGTCGGTACATTAGCACAAGTTCACCCACACAACACTTAGCAAGCTAAAGAGGATTAATCAACTATATGAAGCGAAAACACTTGACAATATTCCCATGTGTCCTCGAGAACGTTTGGTCATCTTAAGTAATACAACCCGCTTGTCCTTTGCTAAAGAAAGGATTGGGACACTTGCTGCATTTATTGTTATTGTCTTTTATTTACTCGTACTTTATTTACCTGCATTATCAAAAAACCCTAAAAATCTGTTTGCTAAGTATTTACAGAGAATTCGTGCTCCAAGCCACTAGTCAGCACCTTCTGCTCCTCGTTGGGTTCGAACTCTTACTTATCAAAAATACTGCGATACACCCCCTATACTTGTGGGTCATCATCACCATCAAGAATAAGTACCCACTGCCGAAGATAGACGATTTGTTTGATCAACTGACAGGTGCTAGAGTGTTTTCTAAGATTGATCTTAGAACTGGTTCTCATCAATTGAAGATTCGTGCAACGGATATCCCAAAGACTGCCTTCACCACCAGATATGGATTGTATGAGTACAATGTCATGTATTTTGGATTAACCAATGCCCCTGTTTATTTCATGAACCTCATGAATAAGATTTTTATGAACTTTTTGGGTAAGTTTGTCATTGTGTTTATCAATGACATTCGGATCTACTCCAAGTCAGAAGAAGACCATGAACTGCATCTAAGAACCATCCTTGAAACCCTTAGGGAACATCAGTTGTATGCCAAGTTTAGCAAATGTGAGTTCTGGTTAAAGGAAGTAGGATTCCTAGGCCATATCTTGTCGGCATGAGGAGTTGTTGTCGATCTCGCCAAGATTAAGGATGTTGAAGAATGGAAAGCCCCAACCACCCATACCGAAATCCATGCATTTCTTGGATTAGCTAGGTATTACCTCATTCTGAAATGTAAGAGAGTACGAACTTCGAGGACAAAGTTTATTTTAAGGGGCAGAGTCTGTAACACCCCAGCATTAGAGCTTAGAAATAAGTTGAACACAAGTGTGAGCATTCATTCATGCATAGAAAATCCGAATAATTTTCGTGCTTTTAAATAAAACTTGTCAAAGTGATTGAAGCTTCTCTTAACTTGGTGGAACTGAAGTAGATCATCAAGTTGACTGCGATAAGTTTCTATATGACCTTTGCTAAAAACCTTATTTTGGGTAATATAATTTGATCTACGGGTAGATCAAATGTAATAAAACTAAGTCACAACACACTACTTAATAAGGAGTACTTGATCTTATAGAGATCATTACGTGGTATTCCATACCACAACTCAAGGATGAATACTTAATATTCTAAAAGTTGATATCAAGGTATTACCTACAAGAAACCATGAATACTAATTAAGTATATAACTTAAGTAAAAGAAACTCTATAACTAAATCTTGAAACACTTGTTTGCCATAGTTACTCCTACCATGGGTATCATGGTAGTTCTTAAACACTAACTCTTACCACAAATAGAGTGGAAAAGGAAGTCAAGCCAAGACCATCCATTACATACCCTTAGTGTCATGTTAATAGAAGACAATCCTATTTAACCAAGTCCTAGTGTCAGTTGATCATCACTGTTGAGTAACCAATTCTTGACCTAGAACTTATTAGCCTTTAGCTTTGACCTATGTTGACCTTCCAAATACCTTAAGTAGATTAATAATAAGAAGGAATTAGTTATGGTAGAGTGTGCCATCATCAATGGGATGTGATACTTAGTGGAGATCAAACCATCTGATGTTAGAGGAGTTAACTCACTCATGAGTTAACTAGAAGAAGTGTCTAAACCCAAGAGTTAAGCTAGTAATTGAGGAGCCATGAGAAAGCTAGTAGTATTTGTGTATCAAATAATAATCTTGTTAAGCTAAGAAGGAATAAACATAAAGCAAGTTTTCTTAACAAGATAATCCTATAGAGTGACTAGTACAAGTCTACTACTTAGTTGAGTATAGATATTGATCAGACAATTAGAAGTCTAAGATTAGTTTGATCAAATGATGGTGGTCATTATTCTCAAGTCACTTGGGAATAGATGACTAGGTGTTGAAGAAGAGTTGTGAGTATATCAAATTAAGTAAAGCCTAGTAAGCTGAATCATCTAGCTTGAACATGAGAAGTCAAGCTAGAGTATGATGAAGTATATAACATGAATATATTGAGTAGTTGGAGGTATAGTAGATTAATCAAACTAATATAAGAACAAACTTGTATTGTGGAGAGTAGTACCATACCTATTCTAGAGGATTGTTATCACATGTGATATATAGAGAGAACTATAATCTTGCAAGCCTTGGAAGTAGTTGTAAGATGGATTTAAGGAAGTTAATAGATGGAGTTAGAAGTAGCTACATTGATAGGTGCATCAATGGTAGTTAATTAAGAGGAGTTATATACTAGGAGTAAGAATGGAGTATTGTTGAAGTGACATGACCATGTCATCATATGGTGATGAATATGGTGGAGTCAGATGATTGTCTTGTTCAGGAAGATGTGATCTTTGTGAATAAGATAAGAGAGATTTATAGAGTATATTTAGGAAAGGAATTCCTTATCTAAAGATAACCTTAGTGAGGTATTAAGGATAGGAATTCTTTAGAAGCTTTAACCACAGTACATCAAGCCATGATAAGACCCATGTCTACTTCATTATTTAAAACCCTAAAATCAAATGGATAGTGAAACCATTTCCTATTCCTAAGTAACCATTGAACAATACCTCTTGGACATTTAAAGCTTCCAAGAGATAATTAGAGAACCAGATGAGTGTTTGTACGTGGAAGCCTTGTCCACCTTATTACCTTAAACCCTAATAGAAACGTATACCCATGAACCAACAAGATTTCTCTAGGAAGTAATTCCAATATCTCACTCTAAGTTAAGATATCAAATCTAGTCATAAATTTAGAAGTAGCGTCCCTAAACCTTTATCCTTATACATATTCATAATAGAATACGAGTTTGATGAACCTCCTAAAACTCATGGTAATTATAAACTCTACAAAACAAGTAGAATTGAATTTGGTGAAATCACCAAATAGGGAGAACCCTGGGATTCAAATCACCATGTTGCAAACCCTAGGATTTAAACTAACATCTAATATGGTTATTAAAAGAGGTTAAATATACATATATTCCATGACTATCACTCACCATCATAAATCTTTAGCCTCTTAAACCACTACTAATACATTCTTTTAGTGGTTATACAAATCATTTCTATAAGATATTCTTATAGGAAGTAAACCCTAAAACCCTAAGTTATACTTACTTTATTAAATAAAGGAACCTTGCATATAATAACATATTTTGTATACACAACAAGAAATATAGAGAAATTGGTTATAATTCACCTCTATCATATATCCCTGACTTATATTTTTTGGATATTTAAAATCCCTGAAGAAATTCAAATTTAAAAAGGTTTTGTAAAAGAAGAGAAAATAGAAAATGAAATTAAAAAGGAAAAGGAAGAGGAGCAGCGGTAGCCCGACCCACGGCCCAGGTCATCTCCGCTCTAACTTCCGCCCGCGGGCGTCCTCCGGAATTTCTCGCTCGCTCTGCATCGGCCCAGTAGCAGCCCAGCCCGGGTACCTTTTCGTTCTATCGCTGGCAAGTGGGACCGCTTGAGGAGAGCGACCGTCTTCTCCCTCCTTCGCATGCTCGACAGTGCGCCGGCGAGCTCCACGTTGCCGCCGTCATTCGAGACTTCCCGGACGTGATTGAATCACCCAGAGTCCCATCTAAGTCGCCAGACATCCGCCACTTGGATAAGTGCGTAGCAATTCGTGCCCAAATCGAGCACATCACCGCCGCCGCATCTTGTCGGTCCTCGCCACCATGCTGTCGTGTCCGTGCCTGCTGAGCCGTATAAATCAGCCGCCTAGATCCGCACCGCTCTTCTGATCGATCCTCGTTCTCTCCATTCATCTCTCTCGCTCTTTGTACTCCACAAATCCACCGAAGCCGCCGCCGGTGAGCTTTAGCTAGCCAATGATTTAAACCATCTCTAGGTCCAAGGAGTGTTCTAGGAGGAGTGCCCTTGCGTGTTGATCATCTGGGATAATTGCAAGGTCAAGGGGAGCTCGGTGGAGGGTCAATTTCACCGTTTCTTCTTGTCGGTGTTCACCGGAATTCGCGACGCCGCACTCATCTCCGATCACCATCAACCTCACTGATCCCACCGTCATGTCTAGGGTAAGAATTCCCATCGATTGGTACTACCTACACGTCCTAGCTTAGGCCGTAGCTCTAGTTTGTCGTGTCGCCAACAAGCGCCGCCGCAGGTGCTCGTCGATGCTAATGTTCTGGTGCCTTAGAGCTTGTGCCAATGATCTAGTATGACTCGCCATCTTCTGTACTGTCGAATACACTCCTCTATATCGCCCCTGGTGCTAGAAATTGGTGGCACCGCCGTGCGCCGGCGTTCAGCCGCCGTGTTCCGACGTGCTGACGTCATGTTCTAGCTGAGTGACATCACCCCTTACCTAGTCAGCGAGGTTGGCCCGGTTAGTGCCTCGGTGGCATTTGACGTGTCTCCGACCCCACTTGTCTGTGACTTAGGCTAGGTTAGATCCGGGTGTAAGACGTATTCCTTTGTTTAAAATTCAATAAGAAATGAATAAACAATATAAATTTTAATATAAATAGATTTTAGGAATTTAGGAAAATGATTAAATCTTATAAATTGAATATCTTTCGTTTTATAATTCAGAAAAATATGTATAATATATCAAAATATTTAGAAAAATAAAATCTATAAGTTAACTTTATTAAAAAACATTATTGTGTTAACTATTTAAATAATAATTATTTAATAAAGATTTTATAAGTAATAATACTTTGAAAATTAATATTTTAATATTGGTAAATAAGTAAAATACAAATAATATACCAAAATTCTTAGAAAAACAAAATCTGTAGTTACAAACTTGTTTAATTTATTTTTACTTCACTTAAATAAATATTTATTATTTATTAAGTATTTATAAAGTGATTAAACTTATAAAAATCATATCTTATTATTTAAAAATCACAAAAATACTTATAATATACCAAAATGATCACAAAAATACATTCTACACATCAAAAGTGTTAACCCTCACTTTTGAGGTAAAATAAAAGGTAAAGGTCTAATAAATCTTATTTATACTCTTTTCTTCTATTTTAATTCATTAAAAATATATAAACCTTTACTATTGTCTTTACCATTATTTGTTTAGAGTCTAAAAATGTAATATTCAAATAATGTTTAATTTAAGTTAATATTCTAACCATTTTAAGTTGCACTTACTGAAACTACCATTTAGAATTAAGTAAATCTTTCTTTCTAAAAATAGTTTATCAATTATAAAATCCTCAATAATAATATTTTGACTTATTAAAACCTTTACTATTATTTCACCCCAAGTTAATCAATATATCCCAAGATAATTCATGAGTAGTTAAGCAATGAAGTTTCCACCTTGTGAATCATACCATTCATTTGTAAGTAAATAAAGATTTCTATTCAACTATAATATTAAGAGAATATGCCTCAAATAGAAGTGTTACCACTCTTAATTAACATTAAAGTAACTTTATAAGGTGAACCAAGTTATAATACCATATAATGACCAATATAGATAAGGCTCAACTACTAGTGTAGTTTTTATTCAAATAAAGTCATTCTTTCTTATTTAAGAATTATAATTAGCAAGAAAGCCTAAGTGTGTTAATTTATAGTTTAAATACTTTTGTTTAGTTAAGTATGATTTGCCTCAAGAGTTACTCTTTTAAGAAACATTAAAAGTAATCCTTGAACACTTTTTTAAAAGCTCTAATTGATTCTTAATCTTGTTTAAGAAATATTTTAGATACCATGACCATTTGAGTGCTTTAGTATTGCATACTATTTGTTGTATATACATATTGTTTCACACATTCTCACAAGCCTTAATAAGAAGCACGTGTGTAAAGCTGGTACAAAAGTGTAACACATTCCAAACAACTCATCACAAACTCCAAACCCTAGATCAGATATGATTAGTCCGGGGATTCGCGTTTATCAAATTGCGTTACATTACTTATGCATCGTTGCATCTTGCTTCTTTAAACATTAGTCCTTACCGGACCAATGATGTTGTTTACAGAATTTGGATCTTCTATTGTCTTGAAGACCGTGATTGCATAATCTTGCAATTACAAAAGGCAAGTTCACAACTTGCTCATGTCCTTTGATTATTTTCTATCAAATGCTTGTAACTCAAATGTTGTCATCACCTGCATTCCAAAAAGGTCAGAAAACACTATTTTCATAATAATATGATTATGGATTATTTACCAGATGGTAATAATCTACTGATACAGTTCCAGTGGTAAAGGAACATAATATCTAGGACTTAACAACCAATGTCGCCAGTGATTATAGCGTCGTATATTACACGTCAACCATGAGATTTGGAATGGGACGGAGAAGTCAGCTGGATCTTCTTCCTTTCGCATGGACGGATGACCTTATCGTGAAGCTGTTGATTTCTCGTGGAGTTCTAGAGAATCCAGCACATGGGTGGGACCCCTTAGTTCTCTGTGAGCTAGGTGTCTAGATTATCTGTGCATCTCTGTCTGGGTCTGAGTTCACCATATCTGATGGTGACCGCTAGACAGAGCTGCGTACGGACTCTCCGAGAGGCTACCCAAAGAGTAACTGTGGTAGTTGTCTCGAGGGATCGTGTCTCATGCGGGGTCACGGAGAAGGGCAGCGATTGGCTTGGATCTTAGATTGGGCCCCACGCCAAGGAAGTGTGGACGAGAATGCAACTCGGATGTGCAACAAAGCTAAGGTCTCTTGTGGGAAAAGTGACGCACCTCTGCAGAGTGTAAGAATTGTGACATGTTACTCCCTGTTCCGGGAATGAGCTACGACCGCGGAAGGAAAGGAACCCCACAAAGGTTCTGGTCAACCTGTGAAGGCTGTCGGACATAGTTTTCAGAATAAAAGAAACCTTTGAAGAAATGTTTACGAAAACCTGCATTGCCTACGACCTATGGTCTGTGGCTGTAGAGATAGTGCATCATACACTCCTTTTAGTGAACTTGCTGAGTACGCTCGTACTCAACCATACCTTCTTAACCCTTGCTAGGTTCTAAGCCGTTGAAGATGATGTCAACAACAATTTATGCTCAAGAAACCATCATCGACAGCTCAAGTTCTTCAATAAAGTCAATGAAGTCAGCATATACATCAGCTGAAGTGAAGATAAAGTGTCGGTTTAGATAAGAGTAGATTCTATAGCCATAAAACCTACTTCTGTAGAGCATTGCAATAGCAGCAATGGCAAGCCTGATAGTTAAGATGCTAGTCTTAGTTACTAGATATTTTTGAGTTATTATTTCTGGTTCTTCTTTGTAAGAAGTTCTTTCTCTCTCTTTAACCTAGAGTGTTCTCTATAGGCATGTCTTGGAACTGTTGTGTTTCTGTTGTACCACTATGAGGGATGTAATACTAGTGAACGGTGTTTCATTGGTCTTATGTCAACGA
The DNA here is from genome assembly GCA_910589775.1 of Avena eriantha. Classification (NCBI taxonomy): domain Eukaryota; kingdom Viridiplantae; phylum Streptophyta; class Magnoliopsida; order Poales; family Poaceae; genus Avena; species Avena eriantha. The sequence goes on from OU342742.1 coordinate 221,500,159, forward strand.
CTATAGTGTACTACATCATGCAGTGGTATGCTAGGTCTCTGCAATACTATGATGCATCCAAGATTGGTCTCGGATGTGTGTTGATGCAAGAAGGCAAAGTCATATCCTATCTGTCCAGACAACTGAAGCAACATGAACAGAACTATCCCACCCATGATTTAGAACTGGCAGCCGTAGTGTTAGCTTTGAATACATGGCGTCATTACCTGATGGGTAACCGCTATGAGATTATTCAGATCACAAGAGTTTGAAGTACATCTTCACCCAGAAGGAGCTGAATATGAGGCAAAGGAGATGGATAGAGTTAATCAAGGATTATGACCTTGACATTCACTATCACCTCGGGAAAGCCAATGTGGCAGCGGATGCTCTTAGTAGATTGCCGTGTAGACTAAACACCATGATTAAGGAAGCCCAGCCAAGTATGCATGAGGAGATGGAGAACTTTAGAGTGGAGCTGGTTAACGAAGGATTTCTAGCCAGTATTGAACTTCAACCCACCCTGATCAGTTAGATAAAGGAGGCCCAGAAAGGAAACGCAAGTATTGATGGAATTAAGCATCGTATCGGTACAAGGAAGGTACCCAGATTCACCGAGGATGAAGAAGGAGTTTTGTAGTACAAAATACATATCTGTGTGCCAGCAGATTCAGAGTTGAAACAAGTCATTATGCAGGAAGCCCATGATACCCTTTATTCTATTCACCCAGGAGGAGGCAAGATGTATCAGAATTTGAAGGAGCAATTTTGGTGGCACAAAATGAAGAGAGAAGTCGGAATCTACATAGCCAAGTGTGATATATGTCAGAGAGTCAAGGCGGAACATCAGCGACCCGCGGGACTTTTGCAACCATTGCAGATTTCAGAATGGAAACGGGATTCTGTTAGAATGGATTTCATCACAAGATTGCCTACATCTAGTAGGGGAAATGACTCTATTTGGGTCATAGTGGATAGACTATCCAAAGTAGCCCATTTCATACCCATCAAGACTACCTACCACAGTTCAAAGCTAGCAGAGTTGTACATTGCTAGAATAGTTAGTCTGCATGGAACCCCCAAGACCATAGTGTCAGATCAAGGAACCCAGTTTACCTCAAGGTTCTAGAAGAAGGTCCAAGAAAGATTAGGAACCAAACTAAATTTCAGCACAGCTTATCACCCATAAACTGACGGACAAACTGAACGAGGTAAACCAGATCTTAGAAGATATGCTGAGAGCCTGTGTGTTAGAGTATGGATCTAAATGGGAAGATCATCTGCCTTTCGCAGAATTCTCATACAATAACAGTTATCAAGACAGTTTACAAATGGCCCCTTTTGAGTTCTTATATGGGAGAAAGTGGCGTACCCCCTTGAATTGGTCGCAAGTAGGAGAGAGTCAGATTTTCGAACCCAGCATCCTACGAAAAGCTGAAGAGAAGGTTCACAAAGTCTGTGAACACCTCAAGACTGGTCAATCCAGACAAAAGAGTTATGCTGACAAAAGATGTCGAGACCTAACCTTCAATGTCAGAGATTTTGTGTATCTCAAAGTATCACCCTTGAAGGGAATGCAGTGTTTTCGACTAAAAGGGAAGCTTGCCCCTAGATATATTGGACCCTTCAAGATTTTAAGCCGCAGAGGAGAAGTATCCTATCAACTGGAATTGCCTGAGGAGATGGCAGCCGTGCATAATGTGTTCCATATCATGTTACTTCGCAAATGCCTAGAAGTTCCGGAGAAGACCGAAGTTTTCAAGAACATCAACCACAAAGCTATAGATATCAACAAGGATTTAACCTATCATGAAGTGACCATCCATATTTTGGAAGAAGCCTTCAAAACCACCCAGACCAGAAGTATCAAGTTTCTCAAGATCCAGTGGAGTAATCATACCAAAGAAGAAGCCACCTAGGAACGAGAAGATTATATTAGGACTAAGTTTCTCTTTAGTTCCTAGTTTTTGCCGAATCTCGGGAGGAGATTCTGTTTAAGGAGGGAAGGTTTGTAACATCTCAAAAATATTAAACAAGCTCATCAAGTTCTAATCACCCAAGTTTAGGGTTAACAAAAACTTTTACTATTAAAAATCTATATGAATACATATGTGCTTATTATGTAATGCATGAATGTTACTATGCCATGTTTGAGTGCTACAAATAGTAAGGATTAGTTTAAAAAGTATTACCACCTCATCTAGATCATTTCCAAGAAAAATCAAATGAAAAGAAAGTCAAAAATGAATCATATAAGCATATGGTCACTTGGGCCAAAATTAACCTCTAGCCTACTTTGGGCATCTCTAGTAATAGATTTCCAACAGAAACAATTCTAATTCTTTTCACCCCTTGCTAGACCAATTAAAAAGGAACCCAAGCAAACTTTACAAATTTACAGAAACTATTTTCAAATCTATTTAAGAGGCAATTCAAAATTGAATCAAGTGTAGGTACATAGATCATCATTTCTCAAAAACCACTCAAACCTCCACCACTTGACAATTCCTAGCAACCAGATACTACCAAGCATATGATCAGCTCACTAACCAAAAATCATTTAAAAATTACAAAGTTAAGTTCATGCGGCCATTTCATCGAACACTTAGCAAACAGACTATAGCTACCAACAATCTACTGTTTGTGATCAATCAATTGATCATCCATTGTACCCTAATTCTACTGCAAATCTCACCCATGATCACCCCCAGTACACAGCCGTGCAGGGGTGCCATTTCCTTTCGTCGTTGCACCAGTGCCATGCGTACCCGAGCATGTCCATGTCGGTCGAGCACGGACACGACGCCTCAGACCGCGCCGCCCTCTCCCACGAAGCCTAGCTGGTAGCCATGACCTCACCACACCTCTCTGTCTAACCCTTGACCAACAGCGAGAGGTGGAGACGCTGGAATAGCCGCGCCCATTTAAGCCCCTACCATGCCGAGAGCATGACAGAGCACCGAAGCCGCCTCGCGCAGCCACGCTGCGCCTCGATCTATCCGCTCGTACCCGCACCCGCCATGTCACCAGCCACCTCCCAGACAACCTCATTCGCCACCATGCGCCCCGTGACCACCGTACTCGATGACGAACACCTCCATACCTGAATAGAGCACCGACACCGCCCGACCAACTAAGACCGGCCCTTGTCGCGCCACTATGCGTGTGACGATCGCCACAGTCCACCGCGTTGACCCATGCCCTCCGCCATGCTTAACTCGACATGTAGCAACGTCGCCGATGAGCCTGACCATGCCGCCCTGCCTCCAATGCCGGTGTATAAATAGGAGCCACCCCGGACCTCAATCGGCACACCATCTCACTCCCCACTCTCTCAGAAACCTCACCGACCCTTCCTCGAAGCAAGGCGAGCACCACCTCACCGGAATTTGACTGGAGCCCGCCGCTATAGTGAAGGAAGGGCGTCATTGATTGGAGCCACCCCAAGAGCTGCCGCGACCACCAATCGACTCACCATCGTCGACCAGCCCATTCGACCCCATCGTCGGACCTAGCTGGAGCCCTGGTAAGCCTCCCATGACCCCGTTGTGCTACTAGGTTTAAAATCTCACTGGAGCACCGCGACGTAGACGACAAACCTCAGTTGTAGATCTCGTTCTAATCGTAGGGCTGGCATTGATAGATACCGTTTTGGTTAGAATTAGTCACTGACGAGTGGGACCAATCTGTCAGCAGCCCGCTACGTGCGCACTGCGCAGTTGGGCCGGCCCATTTCTTTTCCCGCGCAGAGCCCAACAGTTCAAATAGAATTTTGCTATTTAGTTTAAAACCCTATTTTGTCAGTAGATTCAAAATTCAATTCAAAGAGATATACCGATCCAAAATGCATGATTCTAATTTTATTAGAAAGGTATTAAAAATATCTAATCACTCCCGCTGGATTCAAACCATTTGAAATTATAGATCACCTATACTAAAAATAACAAGACAGAGACTTTTATCACTTCAAACATTTTTATAAAATCAACCAGAAATGCTTTTGAGTTGATTCCAACTCTCAAAAATCACATTTGCCATGCTCTACAAGAATATGTAAAAAGATTGGGTTTTATAGATATGAAACATGGTTTAGTATTAAAATAATGATATATAGGCATTTCTAGTCACTTAAATATTATTAAATAGTGATATTAAATCTTGTAATACATGACCACCATTTTAAATCACATTCCCAAGTATTGGAATATACGGTGATGACATGTGTCAACATGGTCCACTATTTTAATTGGAGAATATTAAATCTTAAGTATTTTTCAATGAGTAGAAATTACTTTTCTCAAATAAGATAAATAAGAATGTGCCGTTATTACATGTAATGATTGAGATGATACTAGATCATCTAATATGAGCCCTTGTGTGCTAAATAGAAGTAGTTAAGGGTTGTTTGGTGATTGTGTTCATTGTATGTATTTATAGACGCTAATACCGACCCAGGCTACGACGAGGATGAGTACTTCGAGGAAGAAGAAGAGAACTTCAACAACTGCACTGCTCAAGGCAAGCTAGAACTTTGCATGATATCTATGCAAGCCCACTATACTAGATAACCTATTTAATATGCACTATGCATGCTTGGTTATACAACTTGATTATACTAATCCCAGTTTTACTTACCAGCTTTACATTTCCTTTATTAAAAGTTTCTTACCTAGTAATGAATTGTGATTAGTGGAGAAGTAGGATGGATACCATCAAGATCATAGAATTAGTTTTGGATACTTATACTTGACTAGCACCCCCAATAGTGATACCCTCAATACTAGTGGCTAGTGCTAAACTAAACTTGATTACTTTAGATGGGAATACTTGGTGAAAATGATTATGAAAACCTTGGAATGATTATTCATTCTATTAAAATGTTTTGACATGTGTTATGATATACAATTGTTTGATGATAAAAATGATTGAGGCATGGGCCTTGACTTTGATAAAAACTGATGGTTGGGTTCGGATGCGATATCATTCCAATTTTACCGTACAACCACAATACCTGAGTTGGGTAGGGCTTAACTGGAAGTTTATATGTCTTAGTATGGGTTTCCTTGCGGAAGAGGTTGAGCTGAGGCTACCTCGTGAATGAATGTCCACCTATGCAGTTCCCGGGATGCAGTTGGTCATGGCTGGGAGGCCAAACTCATAGGGGAGGTGCATATACTAGGGTGTGTAATTGAAAGGTTAGGATTGATTATCCGCATACCAAGTATGATGATTTAGGGTTGTCCCTGACGGATGTATCAAATTTTGTGGTGAAAGTGTACCACCTCTGCAGAGTGTCAAACTATTCGTATAGCCGCATCCACGATTATGGACAGTTGGAGTGGCCATACTGTTCCGTTGTCAGATGTTTTCAAAATGACTTGTGACTTGAAAGATGACTTTAACTTGACCATAACAGAGTTATGGACATGAAGCCTAAGTTCCCACTTAAGTAATGTAGAGAACTAAACTTAGGTCTTTACTCTTAAGTCTTTATGAAGTAAACCTAGATTTTTGCAAACAAACCTAGAGCTTAATATTCCTACTAGTTTACCTTACTTATGTTAGTAATAGTTTGCGAGTACTTAAAGAGTACTCATGGCTTTGTCCCTGGCTATTCCCATGGCTAGACTATGAGGAGGAATACCTGGAAGATGGACAACAGGAGGTCTATGATAACTAGGAACATCTTCCATCGCCAGCATTGCCTATGACCATGAAGATGGAGCCTACGACGTTTACTTTCCGCTGCTTTGAGTGTATTAAGACTGGATCATGAGATCCTTTATTTGTAAGTCCTTTATTATGGTTTGTAATGGATGATGTACTGTGGTACCAATTCTGTTATGTCTCGCAAAGATGGTAATCCTGGGATTGCGATGTACGGCATAATAGGCATCTGGACTTAAAAATCCGGGTGTTGACACACCACATGCAACATGTATAAGTAGATCGAAACACGAGAAAATTTTCACATAATTAATAACCCTATTTGTCAGTTGTTGTGCTTTCTTGGTACTCCCTCTGTCAAAATAATTATGTCGGAGATTTGTCTAGATTCATATGTAACTATACACTAAAACACCTATATATTTTCTAGATAAATATCCCAAGTCTAGTTTGGGACAAAGGGACTACATAAAATTTGAGTTTGTGCCCTCGTTAACTAGTAACAATGGATATAGACTAGTGTCGTACATATGAAACACTACTCTATGTTACTACTTTCATACTGTGTGGTGTTATAGTAGTAGTGTCATAAAATGTTTTGTTTATTAACTTATAAAGTTATTTTTTTTAAATATGATGTTATGATAACATAGCCAGTTACATGAACATGTCTACTCATTTTGACCTTATTTACTTCTCTTGTATTTTATCCCTAAGGTCTCCTTTGATTCATGGGATAGGAAAAGTGTAGAAATAGGAAACTCGTAGGATTAAGAAGTCATGACTAGTTGAATCCTATGCGAAGAACAATTGTCTTTGATTGTGGTAAAGGAATTTTCCATGAGCTCCAACCTCATGTTTTTTTCCTATGGACTTTACACTACAAGATTCATATGGGATTATTTCCCATAGGATATGATCCTTTGAATCAAATAGCTATTGTAGGAAAATTTCCATAGGATTCTAATTATACAAAAATCATTTCACAATCCTATGAATCAAAGAATGCCTAAGAGGTTTAAAGAGATAGGATATTTGGTGTTCACTCAATCCACTGAAATAATCTTCCCCAAAAATGCACTAGTATGGTAGAGGGTTTCTAATCTAGAAAAAAGTAAACGTAATTGTGGGATATCTTGGTTATGCCATTCAAAGCCGGGGTTTTTTAGAATGAAAATTGTATTACTCATCAAGAATTACAATCGGTAAGGCATAGGTTCACTAGCTCTTCTGGTACAGAATGAAGCCAAACAGTAGTATGACCCTCAGTTCTACCTAAATTTGCCATATAATGGCTACACTTATTTTGGCTTCGCCTTACATGAGTAACACAAGTTCAAGGAACTTTAATAGTATCTTGATTTCTTCAATAACAGAAGAATATGCTGATCAATCTAGCTCCTCTAAATTCAACATCTTCAAGGCCTCCAAGCTATCCATTTCGATGGTTAGGGTTGTCTTGATGGTCAGGAGAAAGTTGCTCCAATCAAGTGCAAGCGATAAACCTTCCATTATTACATGTAACTCGGCGACATGTGGGTCTTTGTAGAACAACAAACTTCGAAAAGCGGAGAATGTAAGTAAACCATCATGATACCTAGTAATCATACATGCACAAGATCTTCCTTCAGAGAATGAGCCATCCATATTTAATGTACAACATCCAATTGGTGGTTTTGACCATGTAACCGGAGTGGTCACCATGGTAGGAGAACGAAACCGCTCCTCTTCATTGCCAAGGACGAATTTACCTTTGATAGTTTCCTCTGTTGGGTGATACTTGATTTGAATCAAGGACTCCATATAGCTCTTAAGAAAACGTCTTGAGGCCTCAAGAGGTGGTGACGGTTGCTTGTCATGGGTGATTTTATTACGTATATGCCAAGTTCTTCACAAGTGAAGGAGATATGCCCTAGAGGCAAATAATAAAGGGGTTTATTATCATATCTCATTAGTATATAATAGTTCTATATCATGCTATAACTGTATCAAGTGGAAATATTTATACATGTGTGGTATATAAACAAACCAAAGGTCCCTAGTAGCCTCTATTCAACTAGTTCATTGGGCAGCTGGTGATCAAGATTTCCTGATCATGGTGCATTTATACCAACTAAAAATAAAGTCATATATGATGTGATGGACATTACCCACAGATGATTGTTGCAACGCGATAATGTCACAAAGTTCATAGTTGCAATTGTAAAAACAAAGTTTCCTAATCCTTAGACCATGAGATCATATTTAATCACTGCGACCCGAGGCTACTTCGACTGCATCAACTATCATGACCGTAACTGGGTGACCATAAAGGTGTATGTTGGGCATTCTAGAGGGGCATGTTGAGGCGTATGTATCGAGATTGAGATTTGTTCTCCTATGTGATGGGAAGATACACTGGGTCCACTCTATGAATTACATCCATAAGCAGCTCAGCAAATGACTAGGTCATGGGGATGGAATATCACGGGAACGAGTAAAACAGTACTTGTTGGAAAGGGGATTGAGCAACGTATCATGATACCAATGATCAGATATCGGACAAGTCAGTATCGAAGTAACAATGGAATTGGATTCAACGTTTATGGTTCGACACGAATGTGTTTCGTGGAATGCATAGGGGTCATTATGGGCATCCCGGTCCCGCTATTGATCATTGATCCAGAATCGTCTCGGTCATGTATGTGTCATTCCCGAACCGTAGGGTAACACACTTAAGGGAACTACGACACTTGGAGATCGTTCTGTAAGATACACAAAAGAAAGATAAGGGAGAAACCAGAAGTGTTTCGCGAAAAAAACAGAATCGTTCCGAAGAGGATCCGAAGGTGTTTGGAAGAAGAAGAAAAAGACCGAAAGGTGTTTCGAATAAATAGCAATTTATAATATGCATTTATATATGTTAACTGTGAATTAATATATATTAAATAAATATATAGATTACTATTTATGGGGCAACTTCCTTTATAGGGCCAAAACCTCGGAGGGAATCGACCCAGAGGGAAGCCACCCCAAAAGGGTAGCTCAAAGACGCATTGTAGGTCTTTCTAGGCCAGCCCATGCACGCAAGTGGGCGAGAAGGGCCAGGAGCCGCACATGTGGAAAATAGCTAGCCACCGCTGGCGAGCTGTGGCTAGCCGGACCACCCAGACATAGGCATGCGCTCTAGCGGGAGCAGGCGAGATGGCATGCGATGGGCCGCGCTAAAGGCCTACCCGACCGCTGCCTCTCCACTACCTTGACCGCGGTGGGCTGCTTGCACCGTGCTGGGCCACTGGCACAGGTGGAGGCCCACTTGGCCATCGCCTCATGCAGCCGGGTTGTTGGGCTGGCGCTAGGTGTGGCCCACCTGGCCGCTCCATCTGGCCTAGCCAGCTGCCCACTCTCCCTTTTCCTTTAACTATTGTTTAGTCCTACATGGGTGATTGATACGTTGCTAACGTATCTATAATTTTTGATGTTCCATGCTTGGTTTGTATCTACCTTCTTACGTTTTGTCCACACTTTGGAGTAATTTTTATACACTTTCTTGGACTGGCCTATTAACAAGATGCCACAGGGCCAGCTGCCTGTTTTCTGCTGTTTTTGGTTTCAGGAAAGTCAGAAAATGAATATTGTCGGAATTGGACGGGACAAAAGCCAAAGTCAATATTTCACCGAGGGCGACACGGAGCCAGAATACGACACGGAGAGGGGCCAGGGTCCGCCCACACCACCTGGTCGCGCGGGCCAGGCCTGGCCGTGCTAGGGGGTGGTTTGGCCGCCTAGGGCACCCCCTCGGCCTCCCCTTTCGCCTATAAGAACCCTCCGATACAGAAACCCTAAGTACCCGATCAAAATTCCACAAAAGAGTATGTAGCCACCGTCATCTCCATCCCTAGATCGGGAGGGATCTAAAGCTCTTTCCGGCACCCTGCCAGAGGGGAGAATTCACCCTAGAGGCCTTCTTCATCACTATGCAAGCCTCCGGTGTGATGCGTGAGTAGTTCATCCTTGGACTACAGGTCCATGTAGTAGCTAGATGGTTGGTTCTTCTCCTTTGTGCTATCATGTCTAGATCTTGTGAGCTCCGTTCATGATCAAGATCATCTATTTGTAATCCTACATGTTGTGTTTGCGGGGATCCGATGGATATTGAGATGCTATTTCAGATTGATTATTGATTCTATCATGTCTTTGTTATTTGTGATCTTGCATGCTCTCCGTTGTTAGTAGATATCTTGGTTGAGTAGATGCTAGCAACTCCAAGAGGGAGTATTTATGCTCGATAGTGGGTTCATGCCTCTAGTAATCTCGGGAAGTGACAGAAATCTCTAAGGTACTAGATGTGTTGTTGCTACTAGGAAGAAAACATCAATCCTTTGTTCATAGAACAATCGTATTGTTTACTTTACACACAATGCGTAATGCAATTATCTGTTGCTCGTAACTTAATACTGGAGGGGGTTCGGATGATAACCTGAAGGTGGATTATTAGTCATAGATGCAGTTGGATTACGGTCTATGTATAATGTTGTAATGCCCAATCAAATCTCATAGGAGTCAAGATGATTAGTATATGCATGTATGCTTTCTCGATGTTTGTCAATTTCCCCGCTGTAATTTGTTCACCCAACATGTCATCTATCTTAAGGAGAATCACCACTAGTGAACTATGGACCCCGGTCCTTTCTTTTACCATCAATCTACAATTTTTTACTGTTTCTGTTTACTTTCTGCAAGCTATTACTTTCTTCCACACAATACGTTTAATCCTTTGTTTTTAGCAAAACTGATGAGATTGACAACCTCATTGTAAGTTGGGGGCAAAGTTCTGTGGTTGTGTTGTGCAGGATTCCAAGTTGGAAACAACACCTTGGAGGTGTTTCCTTGCTCCTACTGGTTCGATAACCTTGGTTTCATAACTAAGGGAAACTTACAGTTGTGCTCATCATACCTTCCTCTTGGGGTTCCCCAACGAGCTTGTTATCAACCACGAGCCAGCAAGTATTTTTCTGGCGCCGTTGCCGGGGAGTCAAGGACATCTTCACAAGGGGAGTCCCTCATAACCAATATCTTTACTTTGTTGTTTTTGTTTTGCTTAGTTTATTTTTGCTTTGTTTGCTTGTTTCTTTATCAAAAACACAAAAAAAAATAGTTGTACTAGTTTGCTTTCTTTATTAAAAACACAACAAAATTAAGTCTTTCTATAGTTGTTACCTCTTTCTTAGCTCACCATGTTGATCCCTAAGTTCACCCTAAAAGACCTTTCAATAGGAAGTGGCTCTATAATTGGAAAAGATAATATTGAAGAATTATTTAATCATGTTAGTAAGCATGAGGATATTGAGGATAGATCCTTGCAGAACTTGCTCCAAGTTATGAAATTGCTGCAGCTTCTTTAGTTCACATGTTGGAAGCTAGGATTGTTAACCTTAACCCCTTAATGCAAGTAATGTTTCTTAAACTTAAAGAAATTGAGGACCCTGAAAAGAGAGATTTTATTCTGGAAACTTTGCTTAAGGAATTCTATGATGTTGCCAAGGAAGCTAGCAAAGTCTTTGAACGTTTTAATATGCTAGGCTCATGTGTAGATGTTATTAGTACATGAGAGAATATGGGCAAAACCGAACCTAATGGGGAGGAAATTAAGATACCAATACCCTTTAAACTTGTAGCAATGCATGAAGCCATAGAAAAGAATCTTGATTGGATTGCTCCTGAAAACCCATTTGATGAAAATAGTGAACCCAAGAGCATTGAGAAAGGATCCTCTAGAACTTATTTGTATGAGATATCTTGCCTTGTTGAAGATATTTCTGGTATCAATCTTAATGCTTCTTCATTTCAGAATACTTGATCCTTTTTCTTGCTTCTTATGCCTAACTTAAAGGCGTTAAAGAAAAGTACTTATTAGGAGATAGCCCAAAAGTTTTAGATGAGTCTTGAAAGTTATTACCTCTGTAATAACCGCTCCTTATCCTTTTTATTTGCTTTTTGTGCCAAGAGTAACCTCTAATGAGAGAGAAAAAATGCTTGGGAAAGTTGCTGTCCCGAAACAGATTTTTGTGCTTCGCTGTCAAAATTCGTGTAAAATCTCTGTATGTCTTTGAGGCGTGAATTTTTTGCTTCTGCCCCAGGTTGTTATCTAACTTTTGTTAGTTCAACACTTTTCGATTTGAGCAACATAAGGTCTTCTAAAAAATTGGTTTTTACCTGCTGGTCTGTTTTGACTGATTTCTGCCATTATTTGCATTTGCTTCTTGTTGATTCCTTTTTGAGTTATTTTTGGGGAATTGAGCTTTTTGAGGGAAGTGCTACAATAGCTTGTGTTTTAATGGAAGTTTTATTGGTGTTCAAACTGAACCCAAAGACTTATTATCTTGAGTACACTAATGTTGCTAATAAAGATTGTGTGAAGTTTTGTATGAAGGAAAAAATTTCAGGTGTAAGGAAAAAGTGATGTAATGAGATGAAGAATGGACTAAATCTCAAGCTTGGGGATGCCACCCGTGTCACCCCAAGAAATATCCAAGAAGTACAAGCATCAAATCTTGGGGATGCCCAAGGCATCTCCTTCTTCATCGATAAAAATCTCAGGTTTCTTCCAAACACTTCATTTTTATTGTTTCATGCACAGTTGTGTTGTTCTTGGAGCGTCTTCGTTTTTGGTTTTCGTTTGCTTGGTTTTCTTAGTTTGCTTGAATAAATTGGTTGGACCCCCTCTTTCATACATTAGTTTTCAAATAAGGTTGGTTTGGATTGGAAAAGAGTAGGAAAAGTTTATGCTTAAGTGGTAGGAGGAGCTTGTTTTTGACTGTGGCCTATGCTTTGTCATGCCATGCTTGATATTGGTTTGGCTTTATTCTTAGTGATCTTTGCTATAGCATGACATGTTATAAACAATTGAGATTGCTTAATGTGCCTTTGAAGAATCATGCGTTGTTTTAGCATATTAAAGCATAGTATTGTGGTATTCTCTTTTGATGCTTTATTTGGGTTGACTTGGCACATGCTCACACCATGTTAAGACTATCCCAAGTCACCATAGCCTTTATGATCCTTTAGTTTTCGACTTGTAATATCACTTTATGCTCTAATTAATGATGTTTTGTCGCTTTGCATGATTATGGCCATTATTGCTCTCTTAGTTGGTCACTCCCAGTTTTTTGCTAGCCTCCACAACCAAGTATGAGTTCCACTCATGCATCCAACTCCAAAAACCAAGTTATTCCAAAGAGTCCACCATACCTACCTATTAGCATTTGATATTCCAAGTAAATTCATGTTTTATCTACCTTCCAAATTAAACTTGTTATGTGAAAATTAGTGATTAAAGCTCTCACGAACTTGATGGCACATTTTACTTTCTTGCATCTAATAAATTTGAACCATTGTGTCCATCTTTTTTCTGTATATGCTTGCGCTTTATAAGTTGAAGTTAGCAGAACCATGTATCATGGGGAACGCTTTCAACATTGCACTTATATTCCATTGATATCATGATTCTTTTGCTTATGGATCTCGGCGGTGTGAAATAAAAGGGGAACTTGTAAGATCATGGAGTTTGTATGTGTGTTAGAGAAACGCTTGGGCCGCTAGCCTAAGCCATGCCTAATAATGGTGGAAACTTGCAGCATAACCATAATGAGCACTCTATGAAGCATCTATGAAGCATCCTCAATAAGAACCTATGCAAATAGCAAATAAAAAGATCATTGAGACGCTCATTGTCTGCTTGCCTTGTCATTTTTGATTATGGGATAGCTCCTGTATCATGTGCAAGGGGTACCCCGTTGGCGGTTCTCTATGATACACATGTACTTACTATGACAAGAACTTACCGGTGACTAAACTTGAGTAGCATGAGGAGCGACCCTCGTATTCAAGGGACATGAGATTTCCAACTTATACTTTGTCAAGCATATACTCCATAGTTTGTTCACTTTAACCTTAATCACTTCAAGATGCTTATGATAGGGGCAATGAGAGCTGAAAGCTAATAAGTATCATAATTTTTGGAAGCTCTTTATGAGACTTGAATCCCCGCTTCCTTCTATGAAGGCCTTTCTTTTAATTTTATGTTGAGTCTCCATCTTCTATCTTTATGCACCTATTGAGAGAGCATAGTGGTCATTCTTAGTTTAATGTGCATTGTCCCAAGACTTGTTGATTGATTCATAACTTTGATATTGCTTGTTCTTAAACTATTTGTATCTAGTCACCCTTATAAACTTTGAAGGTGTCCTATGCATTTATGTTTTGCTACTCTATGAGGGACAAGCTTAATGCCAATATGCTATGTTTTCTTTATGTGAAACAAACAAACGTCTTGCAAAGCTTTGTTATTCATGAATCTTTTGTTTATGCCTTGAAGGAGTTATGCCCTAGAGGCAAATAATAAAGTGTACTATTTGATATATCTCCTCTATGTTCATAATACGTTTCATACTATGTTATAACTTTGTTAATACAAAACATTAATACACGTGTGGTATGTAAACGAACCGCGTCTCTAGTTACCTCTAGCGAACTAGTTCATTGGTCATGAGGATGATCTGGGTTTCAAGATCATGGGCATTTATGCCAATTGACAATGAGGTCACGTCAATGGTTGAATGACGTGATAGATAAACATCCGATAATTGTATCTCAATGAGATCTAGTTACAAAGTTCACCATCTATGATAAAACGCATGAAACCTCGCAACTTGATCCTTAGACTATGAGATAATGCAAATCACCGTTTTGGAGGGAGCTTAGATGGTTATCAAGTATCATACCGTGACTGGGTGATCGAAAAGGTGCCACTCGGGTTTCCCGAAGGAGCGCGTAGAGGAGTACATATCAAGACCAGGATTTGCCAGTCCATGTAACGGATAGATACATATGTGGCCATCTCGGTGATGTTGCATTAACGAAGCTTGCAAGCATGTGACTGTGTCACAGAATGCAAAGACATGGGAACGAGTAAACAATTTCATCGGTAACGAGATCGAACTAAGGTATGGAGATACCAAATATCAAGTCTCGGATGAACTAGGTATCAAGTGGCAAATGGAACGAGAAACGACTATTCACTGTTTGAGCGATAAGATTCGTGGAATGCACGGGGGTCATCATGAGCATCCAGGTCCTGCTGATGATCATTGATATGAGAAGATTCTCAATCATGTCTGGAGTGTTCCCGAACCGAAGGATGTCACGCTTAAGGGTGGGGGCGCTTAGGGATAGATGAGGTACCGTCGGAGAAATAGAGAGAGAGAAACTGGAATAGTTCCGGGTAACATCCGATGGTGATCGAAAGGGGTTCAGAAGGAGTTCCGGAGTAAAGGAATATGATAATATATGTATTTGAATGTTAATTGGAGAATTAATATTAAATATACATTTTATTTTATTATCAAAGGCTTCTTAATGCTAATGGGCCTCACCCAAAGGGAGGCCCAATAGGGCAAGGCACCTAAAGAGAGGGGGGGTCGGCCAACCTTGGCTTGGTGGGCCGCCCAAGTGGGGCCCACCTAGGACCAGCGGAAACCCCTAGGTGGTCGGCGGGTGTGGGGTTTAGTCCCACACCGCCTAGCCCCTGGGTGGTGCACCCCCCTCCTACTATATATAGGGGTCTCCCCCACCCCTTTGGAGGCATCCAATTCTCTCATTCTCTCTCTCATGTTCCTTTGAGGACTTCTCCGTAATATTAGGGAGGACCTCGAGGGATTTGAGTTCTCCACCTTCACACTACCGTCGTGTGATCTTCGGTCCGGCATCTTCTTCTTCCGCTGCTCGGCTGGATCGGAGGCCGGGAGACGCCGCCTACACCGGACGCGTGTACTACTTCGGAGGCACCATAGTTGGGGTGCTTGGAGCTGCTTGGCTTCATCAATATACGCCTTCCTGCGTAAGGTGTGCCTCAGTCTTCAAAGGTATGAATACAGCATTCCTCTTGCGTTACTTATGTCTACATAGTATAGATCCTGGTATTACTGTTCGAGTAGATAGAATTTTTTTGTTTTCTGCTACGGAACCCTTTAGTGGTATCAGAGTGGGTCTATGGGTAGACATGTCATACGGATAGAATACATAGCAATATGTGGGCATTGATTCTCTAGTTGCTACCCTCTTTTATGTTCTTGTTCATATCGCGGCACTGTTTGATGAAGCGGCCCCCAACCGACCTCATGTGGTGATTCACGAGACTGGTCCACATATCAAAGTGGCTTAGGGGGTGTATGTATCTCTATGGTCGTTGATATGGCATCGACATTGGAGGGCCCTAAAAAAGGAAGTAAACCGGCAATCATTGAAACCATGTTGTGGCTCTACGTTCGTAGGTGGGAAGGGGTTCTACCGCGAAAGCCCTAAAGCCGTGTAAAACATGCAATATATAATATAGAGGAGTATATCTTTGATTTGCATAGGGGCTAGTGTTGTGACATGGCAATGACAAGTTTATGAAACTTCCATTGAAGCTCTCGATGGTGATCAAGAAGCTGCAACCACGTCATGAGACTTTACTTTATGAAGTATCTTTGTGTGCATCTTGTTATGCTAGTATGATAATATATACGACGGTAGCATAATAGGATAATCCCTCACATAATTCCAGTCTTCATATTCCCCTTGTGTGTGCACCACCAAGAAAGTTCTCCGTTATGAGGCAGGGCGTGACGATCGGGTGTCAGACATATCTGTATTTGCATACGGTGGGTGTAAGCCATGTTGCACTGCGAATACACACAAGTTAGAACTGGCAAGCCTACCATGTGTAGATATGGCCTCGGAATACAAGAGACTGAAAGGTCGAGCATGAATCACATGGTTGATGTGATCGACATTGGGGAATGTCCACCTTTGAAACTGCACTGATGGTCGTGACGACCGGGGGAGGTGTAGCGGATTGGGATCATGTGATCACTGAAATGAATAGAGTGGTGTTCATTTGACTGGGAGTTCTTTTGTTTTAGTTTAGGAACGTGAATTAAAACTTGAACTCATTATTATGAACATGGTCTAAACACTTTGCAAATCCATTGTAGATGTCTCGCCCACCCACCTTCAACCTTAGCCCTTTCCTCAAGAAGGACAAGCTGAAAACTGATGGAACCAACTTCACCGCATGGTTCCGCAATCTTAGGATCCTCCTAGTCCCCTACAAGTTGACTTATGTCATTGAGGCTAAGCTTCCAGCTAAGCCTGTAGATTCCGCCTCCCAGGATGAAAAGAATGTCTCGTAGTCCAAGGCGGATGATTTCTCCCTCATCCAAAGTGGAATGCTCTATGCCATGGAGCCGGAGCTTCAAAAGCATTTTGAGAAGATGAATGCTTTTGAGATCATTGAAGATCTCAAGGCTGTCTTTGCTCCAAAGGCTCGTGCAGAGAGGTATGATGCTTCCAAACTCTTCTTCTCTGCCAAGATGGAAGAGCATAGCAGTATTAGTGAGCATGTAGTCAAAATGTCTGGCTACGTTAAGCGCTTGAATGCTCTGGATTGCAAAATCCCGGAAGAGCTTGCGATAGATAGGGTGTTGCACTCGCTGCCCCCTAGCTACAAGAGCTTTGTGATGAACTACAACATGCATGGGATGACTAAGACCCTTGCTGAAGTGTTTGCCATGCTCAAAACTACTGAGGTAGAAATCAAGAAAGAGCACATGGTGTTAATGGTCAATAAGACCATTAACTTTAAAAGATCAGGGACAAAGGGCAAGGGCAGCAAGCCAAAGAAGGATGGTAACGCAGTTGCCAACACCTCTAAGGCTACTAGGACCGGTCCTAGGTCCGGAACCACGTGCTATTACTGCAAAGGGGATGGGCACTGGAAACGCAATTTCCCCAAGTACATTGAGGACAAGAAAGCCGGCAAGATAGCCGCCAAAGACAAAGGTATATGTGATATACATGTTATAGATGTGTTCCTTACCAACGCCAGGAGCAACACCTAGGCATTTGATACTGGTTCTGTTGCTCACATATGTAACTCCTAGCAGGAGCTGCGGAGTAAGAGGCGGCTTGGGAAGGACGAGGTAACGATGCGCGTCGGCAATGGCACGAAAGTCGATGTGGTGGCCGTCGGCACGTTATCTCTACATCTGCCATCAGGATTGATTCTAATTTTTAATAAATGCTACTATGTACCCGCATTGAGTATGAATATTGTAAGTGGATCTTGCCTGTTGCAAGATCATTATTCGTTTAAATCTGGAACAAGTGGTTGTTCTATTTATATGGATAACGTCTTCTATGTTCATGCGCCTGTGAGTAATGGTTTATTCATACTAGATCTTGATTGCAATACTCACATCCATAATATTGATTCTAAACGTTGTAAGCATAATGATGATAATTCCATGTTTTTGTGGCCTTGCCGTCTTGGTCACACTGGCGTAAAGCGCATGAAGAAGCTTCATTCAGAAGGACTTCTTGGATCATTAGATTTCGAATCTCTTGATACATGTGAGCCATGCCTTATGGGCAAGATGACTAGGACACCTTTCTCCGGCACAAGAGTTGCAGACCTACTGGGAATCATACATACGAATGTATGTGGACCAATGAGTGTCTCAACACGCAATGGTTATCGTTATTTTGTTACCTTTACTGACGATTTGAGTAGATATGGATATATCTACTTAATGAAACACAAGTCTGAAACCTTTGAAAAGTTCAAGGAATTTCAGAAGGAAGTAGAGAATCAACTTAACAAGAGAATCAAGCATTTTCGATCGGATCGGGGAGGCGATTATTTGAGTTATGAGTTTAACATGCACTTAAAGGACCGTGGGATAATCCCACAGCTTACGCCAGCCGGAACACCACAGCGTAATGGTGTGTCGGAACGACGTAGCCGTACTCTATTAGATAGTGTGCGGTCCATGATGTCTTTGATTGATTTGTCCGTATCATTTTGGGGATATGCGTTAGAAACCGCTGCTTTTATTTTGAACCGAGCACCGTCCAAATCCATGGAGACAACCCCATATGAGATATCATATGGCAAGAAGCCAATGTTGTCATTTCTGAAGGTTTGGGGATGTGAGGCTTGCGTCAAGAAACTACAGCCTGACAAACTCGAACCCAAATCGGAAAAATGCATCTTTGTGGGGTACCCAAGGGAAACAATCGGGTATACTTTCTACAACAAGGTTGAAGGCAAAACGTTTGTCGTGAAATCCGGCACCTTTCTCGAGAAAGAGTTTCTTGCTAAAGGAATTAGTGGAAGGGAAATTGAGTTAGATGAAGTTGTTGACCCTTTTCTCCAAATTCCGAGTAGCACAATGGAATCTGTTCCGAAACTGCTCTCCAACATGGAGGAAGAGCCCAATGATGATGATCAAAACAACGACGTCGAGACTCCTGAGGTTCGCAGGTCTACAAGAGTCTATGCCACTCCTGATTGGTATAGTAGCCTTGTGATGTCTATCATCCTAGATGAACAGGAAGAACCTGCAAACTACAAATAAGCTATGGATAGTGTTGACTCCGAGAAATGGCTAGAAGCCATGAAATCCGAAATATGATCCATGTATGAGAACTAAGTTTGGACCTTGGTAGATCTTCCGGAAGGCCGGAAGGCTGTGGAAAATAAATGGATCTTTAAGAAAGAGACAGATGCGAATGTCAATGTGACCATTCACAAAGCTCGACTTGTCGCAAAGGGGTTTCGACAAATTCAAGGAGTCGACTACGATGAGACTTACTCTCCCGTAGTGATGCTTAAGGCTGTCCGGATTTTACTAGCAATTGCTGCCCATTTCGACTATGAAATTTGGCACATGGATGTCAAGACCGCATTTCTCAATGGTCACATTGATGAAGAGTTGTATATGATGCAACCAGAAGGTTTTGTTGATCCTAAGGATGCTGGGAAGGTGTGCAAGCTTCAGCGGTCCATTTACGGATTGAAGTAGGCATCTCGGAGCTGGAACCAACATTTTGATCAAGTGATCAAGAGTTTTGGATTTGTCCAAAATCAACAAGAGTTCTGTGTTTACAAGAAAGCGAGTGGGAGCTCAGTTGTTTTCCTGTAGTATATGTAGATGACATATTGCTCATGGGAAACGACGTGGATCTTATGAGAAGCGTGAAAGCATATTTGAGTAGTCAATTTTCCATGAAGGATCTAGGTGAAGCTGCATACATATTAGGCATCAAAATCTATAGAGATAGATCAAGACGCCTGATTGCATTAAGTCAAAGTACTTACCTTGAGAAGATTTTGAATAGGTTCAAAATGGAGGATGCCAAAAGAGGTTTGGCACCTAAAACAAAAGTTAGCATACTGAGTTTATCTCAATGTCCGGTAACGGATGCTGATAGAGAAAGGATGGCTTACATCCCCTATGCCTCAGCCATAGGACCTATCATGTATGCAATGCTAAGTACTCGACCTGATGTGGCATTGGCTCTCAGTTTGGCGAGCCGATACCAAAGTAATCCAGGAATGGATCACTAGACAGTTGTGAAAAATATCCTAAGGTATCTCAGGAAAACAAAGGATATGGTCCTAGTCTATGGATGCAATGATGAAGCTCTAAACGTAACTGGTTACGTGGATGCGAGATAGCACTCAGATCCTGATGACTCGAAGTCTCAGACAGGATTTGTGTTTTTGGTGAATGGTGGGGCGGTAAGCTGGAAGAGCAAGAAGCAACCGGTAGTTGCACAATCCACAATGGAGTCGGAATATATCGTTGCAGCTGATGTGGCGAATGAGGCTGTTTGGCTAAGGAATTTTGTCATTGAACTGGGAGTTGTTCCAAGTGCGCAAGATCTCGTGATGATCTATTGTGACAACACGGGTGCTATTGCAAACGCAAAGGAACCAAGAACACATTCCGCAGCCAAACACATCAAGCTACGATTTCACGTCATCCGGCAGAACGTTGACGAAGGTGAAATCAAGATTTGCAAAGTACACATGGATCTGAATGTGGTAGATCCGTTGACTAAAGCTCTCATATAAGCCAAGCACGAACAACACCAGGATGCCATTGGTGTTAGGTTCCTGCCTATTGTATACTCTAGTGCAAGTGGGATACTGAAGGAGTTATGCCCTAGAGGCAAATAATAAAATGTATTGTTTGATATATCTCCTATATGTTGATAATACGTTTCATACTGTGCTACGAAACGTTAATACACGTGTGGTATGTAAACAAACCGTATCTCTAGTTACCTCTAGCGAACTAGTTCATTGGTCATGAGGATGATCTGGGTTTCAAGATCATGGGCATTTATGCCAATTGACAATGAGGTCACGTCAATGGTTGAATGACGTGATAGATAAACATCCGATAATTGTATCTCAATGAGATCTAGTTACAAAGTTCACCATCTATGATAAAACGCATGAAACCTCGCAACTTGATCCTTAGACTATGAGATAATGCAAATCACCGTTTTGGAGGGAGCTTAGATGGTTATCAAGTATCATACCGTGACTGGGTGATCGAAAAGGTGCCACTCAGGTTTCCCGAAGGAGCGCGTAGAGGAGTACATATCAAGACCAGGATTTGCCAGTCCATGTAACGGATAGATACATATGTGGCCATCTCGGTGATGTTGCATTAACGAAGCTTGCAAGCATGTGACTGTGTCACAGAATGCAAAGACATGGGAACGAGTAAACAATTTCATCGGTAACAAGATCGAACTAAGGTATGGAGATACCAAATATCAAGTCTCGGATGAACTAGGTATCAAGTGGCAAATGGAACGAGAAACGACTATTCACTGTTTGAGCGATAAGATTCGTGGAATGCACGGGGGTCATCATGAGCATCCAGGTCCTGCTGATGGTCATTGATATGAGAAGATTCTCAATCATGTCTGGAGTGTTCCCGAACCGAAGGATGTCACGCTTAAGGGTGGGGGCGCTTAGGGATAGATGAGGTACCGTAGGAGAAATAGAGAGAGAGAAACTGGAATAGTTCCGGGTAACATCCGATGGTGATCGGAAGGGGTTCAGAAGGAGTTCCGGAGTAAAGGAATATGATAATATATGTATTTGAATGTTAATTGGAGAATTAATATTAAATATACATTTTATTTTATTATTAAAGGCTTCTTAATGCTAATGGGACTCACCCAAAGGGAGGCCCAATAGGGCAAGGCGCCTAGAGAGAGGGGGCCGGCCAGCCTTGGCTTGGTGGGCCACCCAAGTGGGGCCCACCTAGGGCCGGCGGCAGCCCCTAGGTGGCCGGCGGGTGTGGGGTTTAGTCCCACACCGCCTAGCCCCTGGGTGGTGCACCCCCTCCTACTATATATAGGGGTCTCCCCCACCCCTTTGGAGGCATCCAATTCTCTCATTCTCTCTCTCATTTTCCTTTGAGGACTTCTCCGTAATATTGGGGAGGACCTCGAGGGATTTGAGTTCTCCACCTTCACACTACCGTCGTGTGATCTTCGGTCTGGCATCTTCTTCTTCCGTTGCTTGGCTGGATCAGAACCCGGGAGACGCCGGCTACACCGGACGTGTGTAGTACTTCGGAGGCACCACACTTGGGGTGCTTGGAGCTGCTTGGCTTCATCAATATACGCCTTCCTGCGTAAGGCATGCCTCGGTCTTCAAAGGTATAAATACAGCATTCCTCTTCCATTACTTATGTCTACATAGTATATATCCTGGTATTAGTGTTCGAGTAGATAGAATTTTTTTGTTTTCTTCTACGGAACCCTTCAGCATAGTTGCTATGTCTTATTGTTCGAACTTTATCTTTCATGCTATGTTGAAGTACTATGATCCCAGCTATCAATGTTTTACAAATACTTTGGTCAAGTTTATGATGGTGCATGTCACCTCAAAAAATATTCTTTCGTTTTATCACTTACCTACTCGAGGATGAGCAGGAGTTAATCTTGGGGATGTTGATACGTTGCTAACATATCTATAATTTTTGATGTTTCGTGCTTGGTTTATATCTACTTTCTTATGTTTTGTCCACACTTTGGAGTACTTTTTATACACTTTCTTGGACTAAACTATTAACAAGATGCCATAGTGTCAGCTGCCTATTTTCTGCTGTTTTTGGTTGCAGGAAAGTTAGAAAATGAATATTCTCAGAATTGGACGGGACAAAAGCCAAAGTCAATATTTCACCGAGGGGGACACGGAGCCAGAATACGAGACGGAGAGGGGCCAGGGGCCACCCACACCACCTGGCCGCGCCAGGGGGTGGTGTGGCCGCCTAGGGCACCCCCTCGGCCTCCCCTTTCGCCTATAAAATGCCTCCAATACAGAAACCCTAAGTACCCGATCAAAATTCCACGAAAGAGTATGTAGCCGCCGTCATCTCCATCCCTAGATCTGGAGGGATCTGAAGCTCTTCTCGGCACCCTGTCGGAGGGGAGAATTCACCCTGGAGGCCTTCTTCATCACCATGCAAGCCTCCGGTGTGATGCGTGAGTGGTTCATCCTTGGACTACAGGTCCATGTAGTAGCTAGATGGTTGGTTCTTCTCCTTTGTGCTATCATGTCTAGATCTTGTGAGCTCCATTCATGATCAAGATCATCAATTTGTAATCCTACATGTTGTGTTTGTGGGGATCCGATGGATATTGAGATGCTATTTCAGATTGATTATTGATTCTATCATGTCTTTGTTATTTGTGATCTTGCATGTTCTTCGTTGTTAGTAGATATCTTGGTCGAGTAGATGCTAGCAACTCCAAGAGGGAGTATTTATGCTCGGTAGTGGGTTCATGCCTCTAGTAATCTGGGGAAGTGATAGAAATCTCTAAGGTCATAAATGTGTTGTTTCTACTAGGGAGAAAATATCAATCCTTTGTTCATAGAACAATCGTATTGTTTACTTTATACGCAACGTGTAATGCAATTATCTGTTGCTTGCAACTTAATACTGGAGGGGGTTCAGATGATAACCTAAAGGTGGATTATTAGTCATAGATGCAGTTGGATTATGGTCTATGTATAATGTTCTAATGCCCAATCAAATCTCATAGGAGTCAAGATGATTAGTATATGCATGTATGCTTTCTCGATGTTTATCAATTGCCCCGTTGTAATTTGTTCACCTAACATGTCATCTATCTTAAGGAGAATCACCACTAGTGAACTATGGACCCCGGTCCTTTCTTTTACCATCAATCTACAACTGTTTACTATTTTCTGTTTACTTTCTGCAAGCTATTACTTTCTTCCACATAATACGTTTAATCCTTTGTTTTCAGCAAAACCGGTGAGATTGATAACCTCACTATAAGTTGGGGGCAAAGTTCTGTGGTTATGTTGTGCAGGATTCCAAGTTGGAAACAACACCTTGGAGGTGTTTCCTTGGTCCTACTGGTTCGATAACCTTGGTTTTATAACTGAGGAAAACTTACTGCTGTGCTCATCATACCTTCCTCATGGGGTGCCCCAACGAGCTCGTTATCAACCACGAGCCAGCACTGAGCTCTTGGGAAGAGTACACCCTTTCCACCTATATAAAGGGGTGTCCATGGGTGGGAATAAACACACCAAATTCTCTAAGACAATTTTTCTTAGAGAATACTCTCTCTCTTGTTGCCTTCGCGGTGGCACGGTCCCTGGAAGGACTATACACGCAAGGACAATACTGTTGCGGCACGCCATTGTGCTACGGCTATTCTGGCCAGGAGATCTCCTTCCGCAATCTCGGAAGGTTTCAGAGACCGGGAGTAATCGCCTTGCAGCGTACGTGTGTGATACCTTGGGGGTGCTACCATTTGTAGCACCAGACTGTCATATGAGGACCTAGATAAGGGGTGACTTGCAAAGGAGCTTTGCGACCTTGAGGTCAGATGGATATGACTACATCATTCACATTACTACATGAGCGTTATACCTTACGGTCTATAAGGGTATGTTACCAATTTCTTCCTCTGTTACTGCATTACTTGCTAGATAGATCCTGGCTAGGTATGTTCCAACATAGTAATTTTTTTCTTCCACGGAATCCCTTCAACAGGGGCAGAAGAACCATGCATACCTTTGATTTGGACAACCCTGATAACACATTAAAAAGCCACTCCTTGCCACTTTTATGAATTTCATCACAGTTTGGCAGCTCCCAACTTTCAGGCATGAATAACCATAAAGCCTAGGCATGTGGGAACCATAAGAAGGGGGTGGAAATTATCTTCTGTCTCAATACCGCAAATAGGACACGTGTTAGTCAATTCTAGGGTGTGTTTGTATTTATTCTACCAAGTAGGAAGTGAATCCATAATCAGACGCCAAGTAAAGTGCTAAACTTTTGGCGGGGCATCGCTCTTCCAGATCATATCACAATCCCTCCTCATTCCATCAGGCGCCGAGCTAGATGAAAGTGTGTTATCACGCCAGGATGCATCCATGGCCAGTCTATAAGCGCTATGCACAGTAAACAATCCATGTTTTTAGGAGCCCAAGCGATCTGGTCTAGTGCGGTCTCGGTGATGGTTTGATTTTCAGAATTTCTATCACATCCATTGGAATGAAAAACTGGTTCAGCAGGTTGAATTTCCAAGCACCATGTTGATCGATCAGTTCTGATATATAATGAAGTCCACACCTTCTCTTCAATTACACCGGTTTGTACGTATTTGATCTTGGTATCCATGCGTCCCGCGATATTCTCATGCTTTGGCCATTACCCATCCTCCAGACTATTCCTTTCTTCAAAAGTTCAAGACCATGTGAGACTGCAGTCCATGTGGAGGAGGCATTGCCAGAGAAAACAATGTCCTCACGGTTCCCATTTGGATAACACTTTTACTTCATGACCCTGGCGCAGAGACTATTAGGTTTAGTCAGTAGCCTCCAAGCTTGCCTAGCAAGAAGATCCTGGTTGAACATCCTGAAGCCTCGAAATCCAAAACCCCCTTCTTTCTTGGGTCGTTGTAGTTTCTCCCACACCTTCCGGTGTGTTCTCCTTTTACCGTCCTTAACACCCCAATAGAAATTCCTGACAAGCTTGGTGATATCATTGCATATAGAAAAAGGCAGCTTGAACACACCCATAATATAGGTTGGGAGGGCCTACACAATTTCCTTGATGAAAACTTCTCTACCCGCTTGATCCATATTTCTATCATCCCACATTAAGAGTCTCTTTGTCAATTGTGCTTGCAAGTTTTTTAGTCTACCTCTCGACATACGGCCATTCGGTGTAGGCATCCCTAAGTATTTCTCCTCGAAGGTCGAGGAAGAAACATTAAGTGCTGAGCGAACTTCCTCTTGTGTAGCTGTAGGACACACATCACCAAATAACAATGGGCACTTAAGAGGGGTTTATAAGTTGACCCATCATTGTTGCATAACTATTAAGCACACGCTGAACACACAAGGCTATCATGATCAGCCGTAAAAAATTGTAGGGTAACATCAGCGAATGAGAGATGTGACACACCCAGTGCATGCTGACATACTTTTATTGGGGATACATTATTTGCATTAATTACCGCTTGTTCAGAAGAGCAGACAGACCATGACCAAAAAATATGAATAGAAATGGAGAGAGTGGATCACCTTGCCGAAGCCCACACGACAGTGCAAATGAATTCAAGAGGGTTCTCTTAAACTTTATAGAATATCTCACCAACGTAACACACGTCATTATCCACTCCATGAATCGTTGAGAGAAACCCAACTTTTGCATCACTCGCCTCAAGAACGTCCAATCAACTCTGTCATATGCCCTTGAAAGATCAAGTTTATAATCACAAAACCTTTTTGTGGTATCCTTCTCTTGCTTGATATGGTGAATGCATTCAAATGCCAACCGTGCATTATCAGTAATCATTTGTCCAAGAATAAAGGCACTCTGGGAAGGTGATATGATATCATCCAGGAGGGGCCTCATTCTATTCGCCAAACACTTTGAAACAACTTTGTAGATAACATTACATAGGATTATTGGCCTATAATCCAAAAGTTTAGAAGGGTTGCTTACTTTTGGAATTAGGACAATAGATGTGGTGTAGCACCATTAGATAGTATACCTGTTTTGAAGAATTATTCTTGGACATCACTAATAATTTTCTCCTTCAGAGTACCCAATTGCACTGAAATGCACCTTAAGTGTCCCAATCCGAAACAATGTATCCGAGATTTCCTTCTTAGAAAATTCAACACCAAGTGAGTCATTCATATCATCCATGATGCACTGCTAAAATAAACCAATGGCATGATCGGGGTTAAGGTTACTATCAGAAGTAAATAGTTCCTGAAAATACTTTGTAGCCATGTTCTGCATTGTTTCTACATCCTCATGTACAATCCCAGTCCTGGTCTCATCGACGAGTCTCCTTATTTTATTCTTCCTTGCTCTCCAAACTTCCTTACTATGAAAATGCTTTGTATTACGGTCCCCCCTTTTTACCAAGTCAATTGAGATCGTTGCAACCATATAATTTCCTCGCGATAAAGGAGCTCATTCATTCTATCAGTGACTTTTCTTATTTCTTATCTGTCAGCATTCATATGCAAGTTGGGTCCTAGATTTTTGAATTTGTTCTTTCAAACTCCAAACTTTATTTCGCTCTAGGCTTGGAGTTTGTCCATAGTTTTCCTAAAAGCATTATCAACATCGCCCAAGTCAGGAATCTCTCCAACGGAGTCCCACACATTTTTATAACATCGGGTAGAGTATGATCCCTCTCCCACATCACCTCAAATTGCCTACTTCTCTTCCGTCCACTCTGGGGAATTTTCAGTTCACCTTTAATTAGCAGGATAACATGATCAGAACATGGGGCTACCAGGTGAGGATCATAATAGAAAGGATACACATTGCGCCAATTATTTGTTGCAACTGATCTGTCAATTCTGACTTTAACATTGGTCTGCCTAGCCCATTTGTTATCATATGTATGAGGAACACCAACAAAACCAAGATCAACCAAGCCACATAGATCAAATGTATCTCTAGATGCTGACATTTGAGGTTCAGCTCTAGGTGTCATGGAGAAGTGCTCGAATCCCCACATACATTCATTAAAATCGCTCGTCACTAGCCACGGTACGTCAGAGCACAACCTGAGATCACTCAAGGCCCCCCACAACAAATGACGATGCTCAACACGTCACTCAACATATAAGCAAGTGAGCCTCCATTACTCACCATCCATAGTAGTACAGATAAAGGCATCTATATGTCTCATCGTGACCTCCTGAATATCCACCACCAAAGATTCATGCCAAAAAAGAGCTAGTCCTCCTGGTAAACCTTCGTTATCAATGCCATCAAAACCTCGGAGGCCAAAACGCCTTCTCGAGCCTCTCATTTTCTCCTTTGTCACATAAGAATAACCGGGAGGGGGAATGCGACCGAACCAAAGTCACGATGTCACGAACTGTCTGAGGGTTCCCCCCCCCCCCCTGGGCAGTTCAAGCTTAGTAGATTCATTGGGACAGGTGGTGGACCATCCCGGAGCCCGCCAAAGTTAGAGAATCATAAGTTGTGATATCTATCTCATCAGAAGTATGATCACCCTCAGATGTCTTCGTCCACTTTGGATCCATGGGGAAGCGGACTAGGAGGTACAGGAGGAACTTGAGTTTTTGGAGTAGTCAGAAAACATCTAAAAAACCAGTTACAACTATAGAGAGCGATGTTTAAGGAGTAGACCCCTCCTGAATAGCATTAGAACCCTCCATGTCTCGTTTTCTCGATGAGTCAACTATCATTGGATCCTCATTGGAAGTACTGTCATCTTCTTTTGCTTGGAAATCTGCGTAATCATCAAAATGATCATCCCTTGTGCCCCTTCCTGAACATCGGCTAGCCCACGACCCCGACCACCACCATGGCCACCACCTCGGCCACCAACATTAGTACTCCATGAAGATTTAATATCTTTGGACACTAGAGATTCCGGTGGGTGAACACCATCTCCATGCTCGTTGTCCAGATGGCAATCATCCCGCAGAAAGCACACCAATCTGGCAATCTTTCATATTTCACTAGAATGAGTTGCCTTTTGTTTGCTCTTATCATAGATACTGCATTCTTCAATTGCTTCCTCACATCCAAAAGAACCCTCACTCTGAAGAAGTTTCCGATGAAATCATTAGAGGGAGGTTTGGTAGCAATAACTTTACCAGCTAGCACATCCAGCATAGGTCTGTATCCATACGGTAGATCGTGTGTGTGTAACCAGATCTTGAACGTATGAAGGGCTATCTCTGACGGCTTCGTGAATCCAGAATAGGGTGTCCATAGAAGGTCCAAGTTCCTCCTTCCATGACTTTATCTCAATCGCCTAGGCACGAGAATTGCAATGTATACATGTTATTTTTACAAAGAATGAAACTTGACCTCCTGGCAAGATCCCACGCTTTGCGCATGTTCTTAAAAAAGCAACAATCGCTGAATTATTTGTCCGTGTGAACTCGATTGACTGCCAGCCATCTGATCGCCTCCGCCAATGGCAGCTGCTCTTCAAAAACTACACCATCTAGGTCTTCCTCTCTCACTCCTAGCTTTTTCATCATCACAGTTAGATCATCTTTCTCGGAGCTTGCAGAACCAGATGTGTTTGGATCCATGGTGGAACCCTAATCCCGACCACGCCGGGTAGGATGGTGAGGAAAGGCCCTACACCCTTCACGCAGCACGTCGGTCGTCAAGGTTGGGGGAATCCAGGCCGAACCATCATGGGGGATCGAGGGAGAGGGGAAGGTTTTCTCGATCGTCTAAGAGCCGACGCGAGGACAAAACCCTAATAAGAGGGAAATAGGTGTGCAGCGAAGCAGTGGAGTTTGTCGCAACATGCACCAAACCCGGAGTGTTAATCGGACTACGAGATTTTGCGGGATTTAGGATAATCAACTCCTATTTTCGTAAATACGCTAGCGAATACTAGAGAAATAAACAAAACTTAATAAAATATCGTGCCATTAAAACGCTTGATTCCTGCCACAGCGTACTATATTCTAAATTTCGTGTATTATTTTAAGAATTAATTAAAAATATATGATTAATTTTTTTTAGCTAACCCACGACTAGTCGCATACGAGTAGGACGAATTTTCCACCGACAGGAGCAGCTTGGACGGATGATTCTCCTGTTTGACCGCACAGAGAGAGTTGGACCCACATACCAGAGAACCAAACCGAAGCAAGACAGAGCATCTCTCTCGGCAGTCTCACTCGTACTAGTACCATTTATCCGGCGCCCAACAAAACAGGTCATACGGCAGTCTCCCCCCATGTTTTTTTACGGTCCAATTCGTTTCTCCTCGCCGAGGAATTGCGCTCCCCGAGAAAACATAAAGAATTGACAGCTTCCACTTCCATCCACTCCTCCACCCGCAGCTCGGCTCTGCTTCTCTGCTCTGCTCAGCTCAGCTACCCCAACTTGCTCGTCTTCTCCACATCCATCTCCATCTCAATAAGAGCACGCACCAACTCGTTCCTTCCCCCCATCATTTGCCGTGCCGTCCCCAATGCCGACGCCGATGTCGACGTCCTTCGCCTGACCCTGACACGGCTCGCGCGCGCCCAGCCAAACAACCCGCAAGCCGAGGACGGACACCATGGGCGCCTTCCTCCCCCTCTTCATGCTCGCCGTCGCGGCCAATGCTGGCCTGCTGGTGGTGCCGTCCCACGGGCTGAACCAGGACGGCCTCTACCTGCTCGACGCAAAGCGCGCGCTCACCGTGCCCGCGGGCGCGCTCGAGGACTGGAACCCGCGGGACGCCACGCCCTGCGGCTGGACGGGCGTCTCCTGCGACGCCGGCGCCGTGACGGGGGTCTCCCTCGCGGGCGCCAACCTCGCCGGCCCATTCCCCTCCGCGTTCTGCCGCATCACGCGCCTCCAGTCCCTCAACCTCAACACGAACTACATCGGCCCCGACGTCGCCGCCAAGGCCGTCGCCGGGTGCAAGGCGCTGGCCAGCCTCGACCTGTCCGTGAACTCGTTCGTGGGCCCGCTCCCCGACGCGCTCGCCGACCTCCCGGAGCTCGTCTACCTCAGCCTCGAGGGCAACAACTTCTCTGGCCCCATCCCGGAGTCCTTCGGCACGTTCAAGAAGCTCGAGTCGCTCTCACTCGTCAACAACCTGCTCGGCGGCGAGGTTCCGGCGTTCCTCGGCGGCGTCGCCACGCTCCGGGAGCTCAACCTCTCCTACAACCCCTTCGCGCCGGGCCCCGTGCCGGCCGAGCTCGGCGACCTCGCCGCCCTGCGCGTGCTCTGGCTCGCTAGCTGCAACCTCGTCGGCTCCATCCCGGCGTCCCTCGGCCGGCTCGGCAACCTCACCGACCTCGACCTCTCCACGAACGCGCTCACCGGGCCGATACCACCGGAGATTTCCGGCCTTACGAGCGCCGTCCAGATCGAGCTGTACAACAACTCGTTCTCCGGCCCAATCCCGAAGGGGTTCGGCAAGCTCGCAGAGCTCAGGAGCATGGACGTCGCCATGAACCGCCTCGACGGCGCCATCCCGGATGACCTGTTCGAGGCGGCGAAGCTGGAGACCCTGCACCTCTACTCCAACGCGCTCACGGGGCCCGTGCCGGAGTCCGCGGCGAAGGCGACGTCGCTCGCGGAGCTGCGGCTGTTCGCGAACCGGCTGAACGGCACGCTGCCCGCCGACCTCGGCAGGAACACGCCGCTGGTGTGCCTGGACGTTTCCGACAACTCCATCTCCGGCGAGATCCCAAGGGGGATATGCGAACGCGGCGAGCTGGAGGAGCTGCTGATGCTCAACAATGCGCTCACCGGGCGCATACCCGAGGGGCTCGGGCGGTGCCATAGGCTGCGACGGGTGCGCCTGTCCAAGAACAGGCTCGACGGCGACGTGCCCGACGCGGTCTGGGGCCTGCCGCACATGGCGCTGCTGGAGCTCAACGACAACCATCTCACCGGCGAGATATCCCCGGTCATCGCCGGCGCGGCCAACATGTCCAACCTGGTCATCTCCAACAACCGGCTAACCGGGAGCATCCCCTCGGAAATCGGATCCCTAGCTAAGCTGTACGAGCTATCAGCCGACGGTAACATGCTCTCTGGCCCGCTCCCTTCCTCTCTTGGCAGCCTTGCAGAGCTCGGCCGGCTCGTGCTCCACAACAATTCATTGTCTGGTCAGTTGCTCCGGGGAATCCATTCTTGGAAGAAGCTTAGTGAGCTCAACCTTGCGGACAATGGCTTTACCGGAGCCATACCGCCGGAGCTAGGTGATTTGCCGGTGCTCAACTACCTTGATCTCTCTGGCAATCGTCTTACAGGCCAAGTACCGATTCAGCTGGAGAACCTGAAGCTGAATCAGTTCAATGTCTCCAACAACCAGCTCAGTGGCCAGCTCCCACCGCAGTATGCAACAGAAGCATACCGGAGCAGCTTCTTGGGCAATCCGGGGCTGTGTGGGGACATTGCCGGTTTGTGTTCGGACTCACAAGGAGCTTCAGGGAACCACTCTGGCTTTGTCTGGATGATGCGCTCGATATTCATATTTGCGGCTGT
This sequence comes from Avena eriantha, assembly GCA_910589775.1. Taxonomy (NCBI): domain Eukaryota; kingdom Viridiplantae; phylum Streptophyta; class Magnoliopsida; order Poales; family Poaceae; genus Avena; species Avena eriantha. The sequence goes on from OU342742.1 coordinate 221,532,207, forward strand.
TGTTTTAGTTGTCGGCGTCGCGTGGTTCTACTGGAGGTACCGGAGCTTCAACAAAGCGAAGCATAACGCCGAGCGCTCGAAATGGACATTGACATCGTTCCACAAGGTGTCATTCAGTGAGCATGATATCCTGGAATGCCTTGATGAGGACAATGTCATCGGCAGCGGTGCGTCAGGGAAGGTGTACAAGGCGGTGCTCGGTAACGGTGAGGTGGTCGCCGTCAAGAAGCTGTGGGGCGGGTCGTTGAAGAAGGATATCGAGAATGGCGACGAGGGTTCTGCGGCCGACAACAGTTTCGACGCGGAGGTCAGGACGCTCAGCAAGATTCGACACAAGAACATCGTCAAGCTCTTGTGCTGCTGCACGCACAACGACTCCAAGCTGCTGGTGTACGAGTACATGCCCAACGGCAGCCTCGGTGACGTGCTGCATAGTAGCAAGGCTGGTTTGCTGGACTGGTCTACGCGGTACAAGATCGCGCTGGACGCGGCTGAGGGGCTATCCTACCTGCACCAGGACTGTGTCCCGGCGATCGTCCACAGGGATGTCAAGTCAAACAACATCCTCTTGGACGCAGAGTTCAGCGCGTGTGTTGCGGATTTCGGTGTTGCCAAGGTAGTGGAGGTGGCTGGCCGGGCGCCCAAGTCCATGTCAGTGATCGCCGGCTCTTGTGGTTACATTGCTCCTGGTAAGACTTTTGTGATTGTTTCAGAAGTTCAGTTAAGTCCTTTTTGATGTACTACATGTAAGTCTGATCACTGATTTGTGCAGAGTACGCGTACACACTCCGTGTGAACGAGAAGAGCGACATATACAGCTTCGGCGTGGTTCTCCTCGAGCTGGTGACCGGGAAACCGCCGGTCGACCCCGAGTTCGGCGAGAAGGACCTGGTGAAGTGGGTGTGCAGCACGATTGATCAGAAAGGAGTAGAACATGTCCTGGACAGCAGGCTCGACATGGCCTTCAAGGAAGAGATCAGCAGGGTCCTGAACATCGGGCTCATCTGCGCGAGCTCCCTACCGATCAACCGTCCGGCGATGCGGAGGGTGGTGAAGATGCTGCAGGAAGTTCGCGCCGAGGCGAGGCCGAAGCTAGAGCCGTACTACTACGATGACACCTCCGATCAAGGGAGCAGCGTCTAAGGTAACCAGCCACAAAGCATGACATGTTAGCTCCCTTCCATGACCCGCGGAGCTCTAAGGTAGGAAGATGTGTCCTCTAATGGGGTAAATCTAGGATGGTGATTTTGACTGCTGAACTGCTACACACCTCCAGCAGCGCTGTAACTTGGATTGGTTGCTGTGTTGTTCTTGAGTCATCCGGCAACGGAGGACAGACGGGAGTTAGGGCATAGCTAGTGGCGGTGTTCTTGGTTGTACTAGCTGTCTGTGGCTGTGGGGCGTGCCATTGATTCCGGTAGGGCAGATGGCTCGTTTGGACAACAGTTTGCCAACGGAATCGAATTGTTGGTGTGTAATTAGTACAGTACTACTTTCGCTTTCTCTGGATGAAATGAAATGTTTGCTCCATGCTCTCATGGCCCATGTATGGGTGGTCTCCAGGTACAGTATTTAACTTTCTTTTTGGCAGGGGTCCAGCTATTCATAACTTTCTTTCCAGGTTCTGAAATCTGGAGCATTATTAGTACACAGCACAAATGATTGCGTTGCACGTAGCATCGGTGTGCTACGTGCACCTGAATTTCGTCTGAGGTACTAGTATCAATGAAGACTGTTCCGATGTCTAAACTGAATAACCTGTGCTTTAAATCATTTGCGGTGGCGTCTCTCTCGTAGTCTAGCTGTAATTTTGCACAGTTTTCAGTCGGCAAGGTGTTGTGGAGGCTTGGAGCCACAGGAGACAGTTTGGCGCCATGTCCGTTTTCATTTATTCTCGAATTTCAAGTTGCTGTGGTGAAAGCACCCAATTAATTACTGTGCTGTCGGCTGTGCACTGGAGACTGACAGTGGCACGCGGTGGACTGGTATGGCCGCCCTGATCTCGGTCACTGCATCGTCTTCTCTTCCGAGTTGTTGGAGTTTGGATTGGTCTTACACCATCTGTATTTCTCGTTCCTGCCGCAAATTTGAAAGGCCGACAGTACATGTGCATTTGGAAGCTCGAGCTGTTCTGGGAAGAGATCTCTTCTGGGAACGAGGCCATCATTGGGTTCAGAAACACGATGCGGGACTGGAGTAGCACCCAAGTCTCGATCCATCCCTCGAATCTGTTGTGCTCTGCGCAGCGCCAATTCCTATGTGGCCTTGACCGACTTTCTTGGTATACAAAACAGACAGCACCTAACCATTGCATCTTGTAGGAAAAACAGGAAAAAGGAGCAAGCAGACTAACAATTGAATCTCGAACAAAAACTGCAAATGTGTCGGCAGGAACCTGCTACGCATTACAATAAATAGATACAGTGATACGACTTGACAAAATTACCGCTTGTAACTAACTTTCTTCCTGCCAGTTTTCGGTTTCTTGCTTTGCTCTTCTGCTTCCTGTATTCCTTGTACATGTTTATGGACGACAACGTATGGCTCAACTCGGTCCTCAGCCTCTCATTCTCGGAAACACCTCGTAGAACCGCAAAATGAGCATGCAGCTTCTCTCTGAGCTCATCTTCGCCCACCGTTCAATCTTCTGCTGCCTTCTGGAGCACATCTGGGCTCAGAGCGACAAACTCCTTGCTGAGCCGTTTCCTTTTGCACTTCAGCACTGACACCTTGCTAGTTGGTTCTGATAGTTCCCGTCCCATTGACAAGTCCCTGTATGCTTCCACAGGATCTGCGCTAGAAAGTTGAACTGGGTTCTGGGTAGCGTTCAGATTCGCCATGCTCAAGACATTCGAAGCCATTCCAGAAACAGATGGGTCGTAATGCTTCTGCAGAAGGCTAAGCTCCCAAAGCACTGTGGCTAGTGCGCCGCTCAGATAAGGATCTTTAGCCTCTGGGTCATATTTCTGAAACAAAGAAAAGAATTGACACAGTAATCAGATAAATACAGACTGTGCATGGAGGGAGTACAGAAACACAAAAGGAAGGCTTATACCGCGACTAAGCTAGACAGGGAACCGCCTCCGGCATCATTTTCCAACATGTTTCGGCACTTGGTATTCTTCTGGAAGAGATGCTTCAGGGTGATCAAGGCTGAAACATTAGTCCAACAAGTAAACCATTACGCCAACAAGGCTAACAGAAACGATAACACTTGACAACAAGTGCTTGTAAGTTTTTTTTTTGAGAATCAAGTGCTTGTAAGTTGTAACAACCACCCTGGAAGAAAAGCGAATGATCACCCATAGCAAGAGTATATAACGTGCTTATGTTGAGATCATTTACTAGATTTTTCAATGAATGCTGCTACACAATATTGACTCAGCAGATATATCACTGTATTGCAGTGCCAAACTCAAACAAAAATAAAATACTTGGCAGGCAATAGTAGCCAAAAATCAGATGGGGCATGATATATCCAAACCTGCTACTGCTTCTGCGGAGCCAAATGACAGCAAATGTGGCCAGGCGTTTAATGAAAGCAGCTGCTCTTAGCATATCCTGCTGCTTGCCTTCCCACAGAAGTGTCTTCAGAGCATCAGCTAAAACCTCACCATGATCTCTGGATGCAATGGATCAGGTTATGAATGTCTCATGGTATGGACAGTATTACTATGCTAATACTCACTCTATGCCAAAATATAGTGTGTATTAGGTTTGGTCAAAGTCAAACTTTGTAAAGTTTGACCAAGTATATAGAAAAAAATATTGACATATATAGTTTCAAATACATAAATATGAAAGCATATTCCATGATGATTCTAATATTGATTTGATGTTCAGATGTTCATATTTTTTTCTATACACTTGATCAAACTTTACGAAGTTTGATTTTGACTAAAGTTATTTTGGGATAGAGGGAGTATAACAATAACACATATACCCAAAAATTACAGAATGACACATGAGTGATGGATGAAGCAGAGGAAATAACTCCAGTATAGAAGCCATTAAACATATGGATAGTGTCCAAACCTGTCAGGTCGATACTCCAGTATAAGGTTATAAAGCTGCACAAAGAAGTCCTGCAGGTCTACATTCAAAGCCTCAAGATTGCTCCTCCAGACTTTAAATACAACTATGCAGCATTTCAAACGTTCTGACACAGAGAGTGTACTATCTGGTGGAATTTCACCCTGATGATCTGTATACCCGGAAAGCTTCTTAAGGCAAGCGATAAGTTCACTCATAAAATCCAAATCAATTAAATGTGAGAATTTTCCCAAGCTCTCCAAGCATGGAGCAAGTAAAGGGTGCGAGCCACCAGGTAAGACACTACTGGCCTTGTACCTGGAAGCATTGACATGACAATATAATTATCGTCAAGAGTGCAACATTATGCTAAAAGAAGAGGAAAATGTTAGAACATATAATACAAGATACGGATCCTTTGTACTCATAAACTTGGGTACACAATGCACATACCTTGAATTTACAGTGCTCATGCTATGCTTCAAAATTCGAAAATATGTCTCAAAAAGAGCTGCAAGTGTTTCCCTTTGTATCACTTTCTTTTCCTTTGGATCGAGAGTGAATGAAACAGCTCTAAGATCTGCACGAACCTGCAAAAAGATAACCTTATTAAGATTTCAAGGCCATGCTACAAGAGAGTAGGCAACATCTGGTGCTACCTCTTGTCTCGCCTTCAAAAGTAATTCCTTTTTGATTTTCTTCTTATCACTCGGTTTAGTGAGATCCCGATTCCGATATCGTTTATTCTTCTTTGGTTTCAGTTTTTCTTCATTGTTCTCATCCTTTCCAAGGTCTTCATCAAACTTCAAAGACAGGCAGACCTACAGAAAAATGTGGCCACGGTTAGCAAGGGGGTCGATTCTCAACCAAGAATCTTCACATATCAAGCATCGAAAGATGCCTGCAGCTGAACGCTATCCATCCAATCTCATCACATACATACCCCAATGCTATCAGGATGGAGCTGGCAATCATGGAGTTTGACATGAGCTGCAATCAATCTTACTACTTCAATAGTTGCCTCACCACGATGTTTTCCTTCATTTCTGAATAGAGATCTTATCGCCTCAGAACATAGTTGCCTACAAGATTGTGAGAAATAGATGCAAGTTAGGTCAATGTAGTAATGTACCAGATGGACTACTACATGCTCCTAATGACTTGAGAACTACTCCAAATACAAATGAACAACTCCAAATACAAATGAACAGCTCAATTTACTAACCATTAATCTAAACAAAAAATGCAGGAAAAATACTCATTGAATTGTTTAGACACCTGATAGTTTACTAAACTGAAATTTGGTTCACTGGAAGATCATAATATACCGATTCCCCCGTTCCATGCAGCAATTGTTTGACCGAAGGAGCAACTCGGCAAAGAAAACAGCTATCCCGGTTTCCAAGTATGTTTTCTTTGCGAGTGTTTTTTTCTTTTTTTGCCGAGAGTGTGTTCTTTGCCGAGTTCAAGCATAATTGGGTTTGCCGATTTGCCGAGTTCCACCATATTTTCACTCGGCAAAAAGGTTAGGACTCAGCAAAAATTCATTTTTTCTGATAGTGTGTACATATTTGTTGATGCTAAGTAAATTTTTATATCAAAGACACATATATGCTAAGTAAGTTCTTTCCTAAATGTCTAAATATTTCACTTGATTTGATTATGGTACAGTTTGAAATTGGGTATTCCTAGTCACCAGCTGGGCAGCCCAGGAGGCTTTGTTACGGAATGACATGGATAGTTCAAACCTTGCACCTCTTCTCTCCGCGTGATCCCGATTTCCAAGCACCCACCGCTCGACCATCTCTCCTCCCTGCAACCATGCCTCGCCCCAAATTCCCTCGCCACAACTCCAATCAGCTGGCGCGAGCATGAGTGTGCCGGAACCTAGCTGCCAACCAGCGCTGCTCATCGTCGAAAACATTCTCATCCACTTCCCGCTGGATAAACCGGAGTGCCTCTGTCATGTGCAAGAGTTGGCACCGTGTCCTCAACCACCCTGTTTCCGCCGCCCTAGCAAGTTCCATTCTCGGAAACCACCCATGCTGGGATTACGACACCAGATTCACCGCCACCACTAGCTTCTCCCCATAGAACCCCTGCACTACGACTGCTACGTGTTCGACTCACGCCATGGCCTCATCCTCAGAGCTGCAGCATGGGCTAGATAATATGGTCCCAAATCCCGCCCTTTTACACCGTGTGATTTGCTTTGTGAAGTGCCTTAGAGCCATTTTGTTGGACACAGATTCGCAGTGGCTAATGGCTGATCTCAACTCACGCCATGTCAGGAAGCTGGTTGCCATTCGGATGTGCATCGACGATATAGCCATTGGGACTATCATTCTAGATGGGCTCCACAAAAGGCGGAGAGCCGATGGTCGATTCAAGGAGAACACATGATCTCTCGGCAATGCTTGCATGCGTTTTGCCAGAGATTTTCACTAGATCGTTGTCCTACATCTATAGGACGCCGGTTGTAGAGCGTTGTGATTGTGATTTAAGTCTATTATCCCTAGTGGCGATGAAGAGAAGAGAAGAAACGGAGACAGAGGATGATGGCCATCTCCTCTCTTCTCTTCACCCCCCTTAGGGATGATGGACTCGAATCGCAGCGCTCTGCAACCGGCGTCCTATAGATGTAGGACAGCGATACAAAGAAAATCTCCGGCAAAATGCATGTAGGCATCGCCAGGAGATCATCATCGTCATCCGAATCAGAGGCATTCTCCCTCCAATGGCTCTCCGACTTTCACGTAGCCATCCAAAATGATATAGCCGCAATGGACATATCATTTATGCACATCAGAATGGTAATCAGCTTCCAAACACGACGAGAGTTGAGATCATCTATTAGCCAGTACGAATGTGTGTCCAACAAAATGGCTCCAACTCCCTCCACAAAGTAGATCAAACGGTGTAAAAGGGCAGGATCTGGGACCAGGCTATCTAGATCGATTACCCTAGGTCGAGTCCATGCCGCAACTCGGAGGACGAGGACATGGCGTGAGTCGAACACGTAGCAGTCTTAGTGCAAGGGATCCTACGGGGCGAAGGTAATGGTGGTGGCAAATCTAGTGTCGTAAGCCCAACATGAGTGGTTTCCGACGATGGAACTTACTGCACATGACACAGGCACTATGGTTATCTGGATGGAAATAAATGAGATCTTTTTCGACGATGAGGGGTGCACGCTCATGCTCACGCCGGCCAATTGGGGTTGCGGCAAGGGAATTTGCGGCGAGCCAATAGAGGCGTGATCGGAGCTAGCGGTGTGATAAAAAATTGGGATCACATGGAGAGAAGACGGATGGAAGGATCACGCCCATAAAATCATGCAAGGTGCATGATTTGAACTTTTCATGTCATTTCGTGAAAACTTTTGTGCAACAAAGCTTTCTGTATCTCTTAGCATTGATTATTAGTATAGACACGAAGACAGAGTCGTGCCACAGCTGGTGACTAGGAATACCCTATTTGAGACTTTACCATAGTCAAATCAACTGAAATATTTAGATATTTAGGGAAAATCATTTGAGTTTGTACAAAAAAATCTTACTTAGCATATATGTCTTTGATACACAAATTTACTTAGCATCAACAGAAAATGTACACACTACCAGAAAACGAATTTTGTTGAGTCCCAACCTCTTTGCCGAGTGTAAATATGGCGGAACTCGGCAAACATAAGGTTTGCCAACTGTAAATATGCTGGAACTCGGCTAACAGAAGGTTTAACAAGTATCAGGACACGCGACACTCTGGCAACGAACACACTCTTGGAAAAAAACACTCGACAAAGAAAACATACTCGAAAACACCCACAAATATAGATAACCGTTGAAACACCCTCCGCTGCCTGTCAACTCAAGTATTGGAAAAGTTGTAACATGGAGACAGGATGCCTCACCGACCACACTGTACCCCCCGATAGTTACTGACATAACATTGCTGTAAATTGGTACATAAAGATGAATAAAACATGAGTATATCTAAGATTTACTTGTTTAAAATATATCGCATTTATTGTTGTGCTGCAATCTTGTGTATAACTAAAATTTACTTGTCCATACTTCCCGTTTGATGAAGTTAAGAAATGAACTAAATGGAATCCAAGGTTGGCTATGTACAGGGGCCCATTCCCCGATAGATGCACATTGGGACAATGATTGATCAATAGGAGGAAAGTTGCACACGATAGCTAAAAGCAGATGGAATTGGGAAGCCATTAGCTATGGGGAATAACCTAGATGCAAAGGTATAACTTATACGGGAGTTCTAAGATTGACTCATTATGACATTAATTAACAGGTAGAAAATGATTTAACGTAAATATATAAAAATAAAGGAGATACCTTGCTACATCATTCGAGAAGCTTAAATTTTTTACCACACTAGCCAGTAAGTTTTCACGGAAGTTAAAATGGGGAGCAGCATCTAACAAACTACACAAGCAACGGACAGACACAAGATAAAAATAGGGTTGCTTCTCCAATTGTATCAGTTTCTGTAGGTATGCCTGAAAGTGAACAGAAGACGAAATTCAGTAATCAAAACATCTAGAAATATGAATAAATCAAACGAAAGATGCAGAATCAGTGGCAAATAAGTAATAGTATGAAAAAAAGTCAAAGCAAATGATGGTACACTGAAACATTGTTCATGATCACATCCTTCATAATCAAATTACTTTCTGTCACTAAGTATGAAGGTTTTTTTTTGCGTGTAAAGTATGAAAGTTATGAAGCAGGATTCAAAATAAAACCTTGTAGGAGCGAATAAGTGTGTATTCGTAGTATCTGATCTTCTTTACTTCTTTTGAAACTTCTACGGCAAGCTCTTTTTCTGTCAGCTGCCTAATCCGATAACTGGAAAAGAAGATTGGGACACATATAATATAGGCCAGTTGGGAACATTGTAGCTGCCGTGATAGTAAAAATGAACTGTCATGTACCTGGGAATTATGTCCCTAAACACAGCAAGCAAGGACATTATACCAAGCTTAACAACCTTTTGGTCCGTACCGTTGCATATAATTAACAAATCGTTCAGAGATCTAATGTTTGACTCAGGATCTTCAAGCATGGCCATCCCCAATTCAGCAAGCTGGGCCTTCTTTTTCTCAAATAATTCATCAGCTGAAAGTTCTTCCTTCACCTCGTCCTGCCAAACATAGTATATAATAAACTCAGAACACAAAATTCCCTATTTGCGCAGTAAAATGTAGCAATTCTGCACAAGACAAAATGTTCAAATTATGACCAAGGGAGCTGAATGCTTCCATCTTAATTGACCTGCCATTTGAGAAACAGTTTTATCACTTCTCTGTTTGCTTTCCTTGTTATTATTCTGGTATACGGGCTCCATAACAGATATTCATATTCTCATCTATATTCTATGTTGAATTGCTAATGCTGCATTGATTCATTTTTCATCTGGCTGGACATTTCTCACTTATCGCATTCTACCATTCAGTTTCTTGTGTTGAAACAATAAACTAAGCCATCAAATTAGCACAGCTATCAGCTACAATACTGTTACTTTGGCGAAAACAGATAAAACCCATAACGCCACACACTGGCCCCGAGGCCTTGCCCCCATACGAGCCGACGAAATTTCTACCCAAGAAAGAAGGGATGATACACGAAACAACATGAGAGCTCTGGAGCCACCGCTTTTACGTCCACACTGATTCCGAGACCGCGCTCACACCTGCTGACAACAAAGTTGCCAAGCAATGCAAGCCACCACTATCTGGCCAAGTACCAGACCTCCAAGGCGATGCCCCCAAGGGGGAAACGACGATGACGCCGCCAACACCCGCTCCAGCAAAGGGCGAAGCTTAGGTTTTCACCCGGAGAGTCCGAGACTCAAGACAACAATGTGATCTATATTGACAATGTCTACGATACTTAGATATTTGCAATCAAACATGGTCATGTAATTTGCGTGCCTATATTAAGCAATTTGAAAAAAGAAGTTTATCAATGTGCTGCCAACAGTAGCATGGAGTAAATGACAAAAGAAGATAGTTTGGAAAAGAGCTCCAGACTGATGCAAAAAACACAAAAGTTGTACCAACACTACTGAGTGCAGATTTTCCTTCGGAACTTCAATTTGATATTGCACATTCTGCAGCTTACTATCTTCCTTATTGTTGGATCTTCCCTTGCGATCTTTTTGGGCACCTTGGGTGGCACCAACACCTTTGTGTTCAGATCCAGATTCAACACCATTAGTTTTGTCTCCAGACCTTGCTTTTTTGGCTGCATCTCATGGCATGACGTTACATGAATAAGGTAAACAATACTGAATATTCATAACCACAAATGCATTAAAACCACTTGATGCTTTTACTTATTTCTGTTCCGTTATATTGCAGAAACTCTCTTTATGTGTTTTACTTGTTTGCATCTTTTTTACTCCCTCCGACCCAAATTAGTTGACTCCTATTTGTCTAGATAGGGATGTATCTAAACATGTTCTAGTGCTACATACATCCGTATCTAGACAAATGGGAGTCAACTAATTTGGGTCGGAGGGAGTATCATAATCTTTTAGTCCAGCGGAGGTGGGGTATCTTAAAATCAGTAATTCCACAGTATATATCCATAGTTATCACTTTTCGTAAGGAATCATAGCATTCTGAATTGCTGCCACCACTTTCCCCTGATTAATGTAATCTGCATGCAGAACTTCAACCCCTGACTCTCCATTTTGGTCACCATCGGCACGAACACCTCATAATCTTATTTTACATGCTTTTTGCGACTAATGATTTATTACTGGTAATATAGAGCATTTGCTATGTGGTTCACAATTTACGCCAAAGCCTTGTTCAACTAGCAAGTGCTCCTACACCGGATTCAGGATTAAACGAAATAAAATAGAACTGGAGCGAGTATGCTGCATGATTTTACCGGTTCTGAAGACCAACTCGCCATCCAGAGTCTTGACAGGGAGCGCGTCGACGGGGTCCACCTCGAGATCATCATCGTTCCTGGGATTCAGTGCTTTGGCCGCCCTCCTCTTGCGCTCGCGCTCCTCGTAGAGGAGCTCGACCTTGTCATCGTCGTGGTCGGCGACCCTGGTGACAGCCTTGTCGAGGGCATTGCTGTCCAGCCGAGCGATCCAGTTGACGTGCTCTCTGTTCTTCTCGACGAATTCGACATCCTCGGGAGAGATGACGATGTCCTCGTCGTCGACATCTGGCGGCAGCGGCGGCGCGAGGATGACCTTGTTCTTCTTGCTGCTCTTACCCATGGAAAATACGTCGCTGAACTGGACTGGGCTGGGCTTGCCGCAGACGGCACTAACCCAATGTCAAGGGAGGAGAAGGGCTAGCCGGAGGAGGTAGGGGGAGAGGACGGCGGCGGTGATTTCACTGGAGGCTAGGGTTGCGAACCGAAAAGGTAAATACGGAGTACTATATATCGGGGGTCCGATAGGAAGCCAAACATCGGATCTCCCCAAGACGCCGTCGATCTCGTTCTGAATCGGACGCTTGGCCTCGTATCACTTCTTTTTTACACGTCGTCGGCCTACAATCCTCCGTGATCCTTGCTACTCCCTCCTATCCGTGATATGTCATAACATGTACTCCCTCAGACCCATATTACTTGACTTGAAGTTTTTTAGATTCGGATGTATCTAATACTAAAACATGTCTAGATACATCTGAATCTAGACAAATTCGAGTCAACTAATATGGGTCAGAGGGAGTAGCTGATTTAGACTAGTCACAATAGGAGTATCATATAATAGTATCGTGTATATAATATTAGTATCGTGTATATAATATTAGTATATGTTATCATCTCTACAATGCATAATATCACGTAGTAGGATCATAGTCTTAGTATCTTTATTGTTTTGTAGAATCTCAATGCAAAATTGTGTATAAGATTTATTTGGGATTAGTTTTTCTAGTTCTGCGTGTTATGATACCGTATCTACTTATGACTAGTTGAATGCCCGTATGTTGTTACGGTCCTCGAGTCTAATTCACTCCTACATCTACACCTATGTGTGGGCTTGTTGGACATGATATTTTGTAACTCATCTGCTTTGAAGACAGATTCTAAACATTACGGTGTGGGAAAAATATGAAAGGTTCCATATATGTATCACACCACCAGAAATAAAAGCAAAATTTGAAATATTTTATTATCAATTTAATTACAGAAAATAAAATTAGTTCTACAATACATTGAGACAACATGCATGTTTTATTTCTCCTTGTCACCTCTCCTATTGGTGGACCCTGATGAATATTATTTAACCAATATAGAAAAGTCGTCATCACTTCTTAATGTACATCGAAGTTCCAATATTTCTCAAATAGAAATAACTTTTGTTGTACATAAAAATAATTATCCCCTACAAGATATTATATGCACACATACATAAAAAAGAAAATAGGAGATATATAGTCTTGCACTATGGAGAGAAATTGTAACGCTGGACAGTGAGCTGTGTCTTGTAGTTAGCTTTGCAGGCATTCATCACTTCTTGGTCCCATGTCGAGTAGGTTTGGTGCCACTTAATTGTCACAGCCATATAAAGAGAAGATATTCTTCACTAAATAGAAGAAGCATTGTGCAGCAACATGAGATTTTTTTATGGAAATAAATGCGATAGGGGAAGACCCTACAACGTTTTTGTTTTTTGAAATAATTAATAAGAACATAAATCTGCGTTCGTGAGGACTTCCACTTCCCTAACCAAGTGAGCTAGGCTCACTTCTTTAACACGAGAAATCTGCTTGCTCTTATTTTCTTCTATATTTTGTGAACTAACAGATAGCATATGTAGGGGTTCCCACATTAAACCTTCTTGATGAGCAACATTTGCCCTTAAGGAAGTTCTTGCATGTAATAATCGTGTAGTCTCTTTTGTCCCCTGAGACTGGGTTGGACTGCAGGGGCATGGCACCAACAAGATCTTTCATCGATGTGGTACAAGTATTCGATTTGCTTGATACATAAGTTTGATGGCACACTTCCTTTTGCACGTTGCTAGAAGTTACATTGTTCACTTCTCGGGGCCCAAATATTTAAAACAATATGATGGATTGTCTTTTCACATTTCTAGACATTTTATCAAGCAACTAACACTATGACAGGCTCTCTATTTACCATGCACCAAAATCTATATTAGTTCTTTTTAGTTAACAATAACTAAGACCAGAACCAAACGGAACTCCATAAGAAGGATCTTTTTTTTTCTTTTGGATATGAGACAAAATCATCTAGCAACACATGTCGCACTATCTTATGTATTTAGAATTTAGATTTATAAACAGTTTATGCTAGCATGGTATATACATTATTCTAAAAAAAGCATTGTATATACATCTATTATTTTTGTTTGCTCAGTGTTGTCCTGCCAAGAAGTCAGAAAAGACCACATGTGATGAGTGTACTAATCATTTTCTGTACATTTAATCTCATCAGACTAAAGAACTTTATCAACAATATAAGACCTACCAGGTAACACTTTCTGAATTCAGTAAACCTTCATTTAAATATAAGTGACAGAAATCACCTGTATCAACACCATAAATTAGCTGAAATTCTTTTTCCGACAACTCGCAAAGGAGGTTACAAAGTCATAAGGGGGTAGAAGACAGGATCCGAGTACCCCGACCACCACCATCAGTGAGCAACGGCGCTTTGGTGTCTTGTTGCACACAGCTATACCGTTATGGATTGCGTAACATCTCTTATGGTTCTACTTCTACTCCTAACCCACTCTAGCCATTGATCCGAGATACACGAGCTTAGAGAGGTAGCAGTACACCTATTGCCTTCAAACACTCACGCATTGCGGTCAAGCACCAGTGACCGCATGACGAGCAAGCAAAGGGAGTTGAGCCCGCCCCGTGAACCGTGGACAGCTCTGACTGATGCCAGTGGCCACCACTCCACCAAGGTGTCATTCGTATTGGGAAACAGCCGTTGCAGGCCTTGCCCTCGGAGCAACTTGAACTATACCGATCTCAAGAAGGAGCACTGGAGTAGGATGTGATCGAGGCTCTCGTTCCCGTTCTCCAACTCGCACAGCGGGCAAGTTCCATGGTTCAGCAGCCCCCGACGTTGTAACCTCTCTACAGTCCAGCACCTGTTCTGGATAGCGAGCCAGCCAAAAAACTTATATTTTAGCGGGGTGGAAGAAGACCATACCTGCGTGGCAGCTGGCATCGTGGTACGCCCAGCAAAGCAGGCGAGGTAGGTGGACCGTGTCGAGAAGGAACCATCCGCGGCAAATTTCCAGCGAAAGGAGTCCTGGACATCCTCGTGAATCGCAACAGCCTGGATCATAAGCCAAAGCTGGAGAAATTGGATGACCGCGTCCACCGTGAGCTGAAATTCAAAGAGAATTACCTACTCAAGCAGCTGACATAATGCTTGGATTTTTGAAAATAACCACATGAATCCGAACCTCTAAAATTTAAAATATGGAATAAATCACTGATATTACAACATATTTTAAAAGATAGAAGCTACAAATTTAAAGTCCATTGAAAGTGAAGAATAAATCCAATTTTACACGAGATTGCAAAAGAAAGTGGATTGATCTTTGACTAATAACTCCAAATTTGAATGTTCTCCACAAACTGAACCTATAACTCACTTTCTGTACCGAACTCAAGGTAGACGTCTAGACGATGCAGGGAAAGTCTTTGATACATCTGCACAACGAAATATTTTTTTTACTGCACCAGCACTTCAAACATGAGACTGTCCGGGTCATTCTGCACTATTATACATAGCTTTCTACTATGGATAAATATCCCTGCAAGTTGCGATTGGACCAAAGAACCATAAATCAAACAAATCTTGTGGATAAAAAAGGGCATAACATTCTAATTTGTTTAAATATAAATTACCAATTTGATGAAAAAACTAGACAATCCTATGAGCAAGGTAACTTTCATATATTGTAGTCTATAACTACATGATATTTCACAGGTCATTATATTATTCAAAAATCTACTGAGTAGTTACCTGATCATCTTGGCCACACCAAATATAAAATATGATGAAATAGACTTGGCATACTTCTATACAAGGCTAAACAGACCCAAACGATATGCGAAATATATATGTGTACATGTTCCTATCTTGGGTTGTACACCATGTATTTGTGTGTGGATTGGAGAGAATTTCTGTTCTTTACTTGTCAGAAACAACAAACATACCAAGAGTCCCAAATGACATGTACATTGTGGCCCATTGAGAAGATATCATTCATCCATTCATATATTAGGTACAATGACGATGGGGAGCGAGGGTGGGCACGCATACAAACCTTGGTGCAGAGTGATCAGGATTTGAAATCTTCCTCAGCTGATCCTTTCTCGAGGGCCTGATAATGACCACATACCTGAAGAACAAAACACATAAATCATTAACTTAATTAACTAACCCCTAATCTAGCTGAATCTGACCTCACTGACCAGTGACCACATACCTTTTTTTCTGAGATAATGACCACACACCCGAAGAACACCACACACAAATCATCAACTTAATTAACTAACCCCTGATCTAGCTGAATCTGACCTCACTGACCACATACCTTTTTTTTCCTGAGGTAATGACCACATACCTGAAGAACAAAGCACAAATCATAAACTTAATTAACTAACCCCCGAGAGCTCCTCTTTGAAATGAATACACTGTTCTAGTTGAAACTGACCTCACTGTTTGTCTCATGAACTAAGCTGCACAAAGAAAGAACAACAATAAAATTTGCAAGTACAAAACGATCTCTTGTAGATGCCAGAGGCACCAGCGGGCGTCAATATTTCCGCTACGCGTGCAGGTCACTGATGTGCGCCTGCGCCCATTGTGAAATCCATGTCAGTGGAGATGGAAGAGAGTTAGGCGGAAAACATCAAGCATGTGGTGAGGGAAAGCGCCACCGCTGCCGAAGTGGGCAGCATCGACTCCAGCAAGAGCGTGGTCCACCCCACCGTGCGGCGCCGATGCGCATGGACCGGCCGATGTGTCATGAACACCCGCATAACCGGGTCGGCAGAGTCTACTCAGGAAATACCATCTTGACTGCATCCTAGATGACGAAATACCATCTTCCTCAGAGCAGTCAAAGAATAACACAAACTGACAGGTCGGCAGAGACTACTCAGGTAGAGGGAGGCAGGTGATGACGATGGTGACTGACCGGTATGGTTGAGGTCGAGGCGAAAGGCGAGGGGCAGGAGGACGGAGCACGACACCAGCACCGGCACGAGCATCCTCCCTATGGCACCCGCGCGCCAGCGTGGATGTCATTGAAGTCCACGATGATGCCATCGGGGTTCCAGGGGGACGACGTCGAGACGCAGGAATCCGTGAAGGCGCTGCTGACTGCCGCTGGTGAGAGGTAGCTCTTAGAGAGCACGGGGCTCCGGGGCATCGGCGTCGGCGCTTCCAAGGAGGGGAAACGGAGGGAGGAGGTAGGTGCATGGGGTCGTGGCGAGGGTGGAGGCGAATCCGAGCATCCTTGGCGTGTAAGCGGCGATGGTTGTGCGGTGGAGGCCGGCCGAGGCGGGGGGAGGCGAAGGGGACGGGGCGGTGGCGCTGCGTAGGGTTTCATGGGGAAGAAGGGGACAGGATGGGATGGGACGAAGGATGGGATCACGGGATTATTTCCTCACACTTTTTTTTGGCGTTGGTTTTGCACGGAATCGCCAAAGCGATATTTTGCACTTATCGGTGGCAAAGCAGCGTAATTACTAACCGACAAACTAATATACCATCAGATATAGATTGGACAGTTCAGATGTTTCTAATGTTTGATGTTTGAGGATGACCTACGTTCACCAACTCCCATTTAATAGTAAAGATACAAACATAAGCTTTTTCATCATTAATTAGCATGCCACGTCAGAATTTTGCCAACATGGTATGCATATACCCCTATTGGGGCTAGTCTTAGTATAACTTTATACTAAAATAAAATCGCGACACTTATTATGGATCAACGGGAGTATTAAAAGCAAAGCCGTGGTATCACACGGTGTCACACTTCACACTAATTACATAGAAAATCTCACTGCACCTGTACATCCTAATCCTAATCTGGTGGCGCTAAAATTTATCTCTCCTTTATCCATCAGTTAACGAACTGATTAAGATCCGATTAACGTGGAGACAGGCACGCTAAAACTTATCTCTCCTTTATCCATCAGCTAACAGCCAACGCTATATCCACGCCGAGAACACAATATTTTCCTCATCTATCTAAGCCGCCCTGATCCTCTTCCTCTCCCAAACGCTCGCCGACACCTGTGGAATCCGACGCGGCCCGACATGCCCACGCCATTGCCCCGCGAGGCTGACGCACGCCAGCATCTGTGAAATCTGACGCGGCCTGACCCGTCCACGTGGCCGCTCCGCGAGGCTGTTGTGTCGTACGAGGCCACGCCTGACAACCTCCGACAACAGTTCCAAGGAAAGCAATTTGAGGTGGAAAAAATTAAAAAAAGGCTCGCCGCAGTCACCCGTTGTCACAATGCGCGCCTCTAGCCTTCCGAGAAGCACCAACATGCTCCCACGGATAGCGCATTGATGCCAGCGCCCTCTGCTCCTCGCTTTCAATTTGATCTGATGTCACAACCATTGCAGGTAAGCTCTTCATCACCACTGGCCGCGGGAATGAGGTTCGGCTTCTTCTTCTCTCTCGAGTGTATTCCTGCATATTTTCTTTCAATCATGGAGCCCTGCCCTCACTGTCAAGCAGTTATCATGTTCGTAAAGTTGAAAGGCCTCCATCGAGTCGTTATTTGGCTAAGCTTCTAGATGAACGGTGATGGTGAACTGCTAGCTGGTTCAGACTGTTTGCCGGAAACACATAAATTATCTCTAATTATGTGTTACAGGTTCGACCATCTTTCATGTTTTTTTGTGCTTGTCAAATTATGAAATATCGTGTATTTTAATCTTACCATAATCGAGTATAATCAGATTTTCTATTTATTATTTTTGTGGATTCAGTAATGCTAGGTAGAAATGATGTCAAAATTCCTGTAAGATTTAACTGGAAGAACGCATACATTTTAGTGAAAAGTTCCGTAA
This sequence comes from Avena eriantha, assembly GCA_910589775.1. NCBI lineage: Eukaryota > Viridiplantae > Streptophyta > Magnoliopsida > Poales > Poaceae > Avena > Avena eriantha. The sequence continues at coordinate 221,550,323 of OU342742.1, forward strand.
TGCTATTTGGAATACCATTATGCTAATTGGGATACCATACATGCAAAATGAGTGGAAAGTTCTGTAATGCTAATGTGTTGCTCTTTTATTATCTTAGAGAGCACCTTCCTGTCATCAGTCATCTCAGTAATAAAATTAGTCAGAAGTTGAACTCTACTATCGATTTCATTGATCCTTTGTCAAGGTCTTTGCCCATCATCCAGTAAGAGTCAACTCTTTCTCCAATGGTTTCAACACATGCTTTGGAAATATTTTCAAGGTTCTCGATCTTATCTCTAATATCATCATGTTTCCTTCTTTCTGGGACCTAGAACCAGGAGAAGATTTGAGAGAAGATCCATGAAGTTTATACCTGTAAGGGTTGTGTGGTAATCTTCTTTGTTCTTCCTTTGTTCCACAGGCCTAAGCATCTCTGACTTGCTTGGAAACGTGTCCTCCTAGTTGGGAAGTGGCACCACTTGAGTAGATTCTTGGGTTGAGGAATATGAGGAATCCCTCTCATGATCCCTTCTTTTGGTTTTTGTTGTCGATGTCTCCTTCTTGGTCCAGATCTGCTTGATATGAAAAGGATGCATAATTCTTGAACGATCAAGTGAGATCTGATGCATGATGCTGGGAAACAAAGGTAGATGGTAGAGAAACCCTAGATCCAAAGGGCAAAGGCAGAAAACGAAGGAAGTAAGAGAAAAAACTAGAATAGACAAAAATGCTTAGAAAAAGGGAGGCTAAAGTCAGTCTCGGTCATCGGTACGGGTGGGTTCCGCCCGTACTGTGTGCCCGTACCAGCAGCCACCGACCTCTTCTGAGGTGGTAAAAAGTTTTTTTATAGATAAAAAATAGAACACCGAATGGAATACAGAGTGTATAACGACCTCCCGTGTACAGCCCGGTCGTACCGAGCTACAAGAAATAAAACAAAAATAAGGAGAAGGTACTTAGCCGTTAACGACCACTGGTACGGACGCGTCTGACCGTATAGTCCGCCCGTAACAGGTCGAAAACCAGATTAATACAATCGTAAAAATATAAGGAACAAAAAGAAAGCAGCCAAAGGGACATAAAATATTTCAGGAATACAAGAATGAGACAATTAATATAAGTAGGTGTCTAGTTACCTTGTCTTACCATTTGTTTAATGCATTTCTTGGCAGTCATTAAGGAGATTAGTTCCACCGTGTTTACCTCCCCAACTCTATAGTGCTTTAGTCGTTGCCCGTTAACAATCCAAGATGAAGAAGGGGTATTACTTTTTAGCTTTACCGCCCCCGAGGGATAGACTTCTTCCACTTCATAGAATCTTCCCACTTGGATCTCAACTTTCTTGCGAAAATCTTTAGCCGAGAATTGTAGAGCAAATCTTGATCTCTTGATTTGAATTCCTTATTATCTATTTTCCTATCATGCGATCTTTTAACTTTTTCTTTGAATATTTTAGCATTTTTATAAGCCTCATTTCTAAGTCCATCTAAGACATGAATATCTAAAAGGTGTTTTTCTCCTATAGTTTTAAAATCAAAATTCAGAGTTTTAATAGCCCAACGGGCCTTATGTTATAATTCTAATGGTAGATGACATGATTTATCGTAGACCATTTTGTATGGTGTCATTCCCATTGGAGTTTTGAATGTTGTACGATACACCCATAATGTATCATTTAACTTCATGGCCCAATCTTTTCTTGATTTATTTATTCATCGTCTTCTTAAGTATAAATTTAATCTCTCGGTTTGAAATCTCAACTTGCCCACTTGTTTGTGGGTGATAAGGCGAAGATACATGATGCTCGGCCCCATATTTGTGAAGAATCTTCCTGAAAGTACCTCTCATAAAATGAGTTCCACCATCAATAATCAAAAATCGAGGAACACCAAACCTAGAAAAGATGATGGCATTAATCATCTTCATAGATGCGGTTGCATCTGCATGAGAGGTAGGTGAAAGAACATTTCTTAATCCCTAGAGTTTTGTGTGTTACGTAACAATACCAAGGAATATTTAATGTGTGTTCAGTGTTGTAGATAATGGCTCATATAAAGTGCAGCCAATACATGCTTTTGGGGGCGGATTATCCTCCCCTGTTAGGGGCCGGATTATCCGCCCTGGCTCGATTGACAAGAGAGCAAGGTGCGTCACGCGGTATGGGGTGGACTACCTCTCGGATTGTCCGGCCAGGGCTGGAGTTTTTGCCCGGGTCGGATAATCCGCCCTCCCCCCAAGGGGGCCAGATAATCCGCCCCTCGGAATTTTTACAAAGGGAGCCAAGGCACGTCACGGGGTAGGGGCAGATTTTCCCCTGGAAAATCCGACTCTGGGCGGAGCTTTGCCCCGGCCGGATAATCCAGCCCCAAAATCTCTAACGGTCGAGTTTTGACAGGGGTATAAATACCCCAATTGCTCCTCTCGTCAGAACTCTTGATTCATTCAAAAAGTGTTGTTCTATTCTTCAAGCTCTCTATCGAGATCTCTCTCTTCAACCACCAGAAGGCTCTGATCTTCGGGGAATCGAAGGAGGAGGCTTCGATCTTCAACAGCACCAATCAAGCGCATCACTTTCCCTCCATTCACTTGGAGGATCCTTGATCTAGTATTTCTTGTGAATATCTAGATCTTGTTTTTCGATTATTGATAATACTTATTCTTGTGGCAGCTTGTTGTCATCACGGGAGCCTCCAATTCAGTTGTGGATGTGTGCCCCGCCAGTTGTGTAAAGGCACCAGTTCCCACCTCGAAGGGTACCAATAGTGGAAAGGTGGATCAAGCCTTTGGTGGTGCGATCCATCGGAGAACAGGGTGAGGCCTATTGTGGCGTGGTGGTCTTAGTATCGTCCACCCCTCCAACGCAGACATACTTCTCTTAACAAGGAAGGAACTACGGTAAAACAAAACATGTGTCTCCGCGTGCTCCACTATGGTTTCCTCGCTCCTCACTCCTCACTTTTACTCGCTTAGTAGTTAGGTTTACACATAGGAAAATTCTCCATAGTTGCATATCTAGAGAATTTACCTTTGTGTCAAGCCTAAAATTGAAAAAGAATTGAAATTTGAAGTAGCACCTATTCACCCCCTCTAGGTGCCCATACGATCCATTTCAATTGGTATTAGAGCCTTGACTCTCTATTCGGGCTTTATCTGAAGGGTTCGTAGCATGGAAAACAAAAAAATTCTACCGCAAGAACGAACAAAACCCAGATCTAATCTAGATAAAAGCCAAGATCTAATCTATTAGACATGTGCAACGAGATAGATAGGAACTAACCCTCGTAGATCCGAAAGCGTTAATGAGATTAGATCTCGTGGTTGATATAGTCGATCACTTGCCGATCTCAAGATCGTGTGGACGATCCTTCTAGCGCCGCGTTCCGGCAGCGCTTCCGCAGTCGGTCACACGTGCGGAGTCGAAGCAGACCTTTCTCTCCTCGTTCCAGCGAGCAGCGGAGGTAGTAGATCTTCTCCACGGAATCCCAGCAGCACGACGGCGTGGTGGTGGTGGTGGAGTAGAGAATTCTGCAGGGCTTCGCCTATGCCTGTGCAGAAGAAAGGAGGAGGAGAGAGTCGGCGAAGATTTGGAGTTGTGGAGGAGGGCCAGGAGGGGGCGCCCCCTCCCTTCTATTTAAAGGAGGGAGGCGCGCCTGGGGAGGGCGAGTCCTAGTAGGACTCCCCTCCTATGGCCGGCGATGGGAAGGGGGGAGGAGTCCTCCTCCCCCACGAATCCGTGTCTTGCCCCACTAGGTTTCCTTTGACCCTTTCTTGGTTTTCAAGCAAACTCCAAGAAATCCTCTAGAACCTTCTAGAACATTCCGAAACCTTCTAGAATCTCCATACAAACACTCCGGAACATTTCCTACCTCAGAAAAAGATCCCCATTATATGAACCTTACTCCCCGGACAATTCCGGAGCTCCTCGTGATGTCCCGGATCCAATCTGAGACTCCGAACAACATTCGGTCTCCAACGCACATTCCATATCTACTTAAAACAACTTCGAACCTTAAGTGTGTCACCCTACGGTTCGTGAATATGTAGACATGACAGAGACACATCTCCTATCAATAACCATCAGCGGGACCTGGAGATCCATAATGGCTCCCACATACTCAACGATGACTTCGTTATCGATTGAACCATTTACATACGAAACCAATTCCCTTTGTCACGCGATACTATACTTATCTGAGGTTTGATCGTCAGCATCTCCATACCTAGTTCTACCTCGTTACTGATAAGTACTCTTTACTCGTTCCGTGATATGTCATCCCTTGTGACCCAGTCACATGCTTGCAAGCTAACTAGATGACATTCCACCGAGAGGGCCCAGAGCATATCTATCCGTCATATGGATGAACAAATCCCAATCTTGGTCCATGCGCTTCAACACATACTTTCAGAATACCCAATGACACCTTTATGACCACCCAGTTACGAAGCGGTGTTTGATGTCATCAAAGTACCCATCCAGTGATGGTGATTAACATAACCTCGTGGTCGAAGGATTAGGTTACTATGCATTTGAAAGCTTATAGCAATACGAACTTAATGACTTGATCTTATGCTACGCTTACTATGGGTGTGTGTCCATCACATCATTCTCCTAATGATATAACCTTGTTATTAATCACATCCAATGTCCATGATCAGGAAACCATGATCATCAATTAATCAACAAGCTAGTTTAACAAGAGGCTTACTAGGGACTCTTTTATGTTTACAAAACACACAAGTATTAATGTTTCCGGTTAATACAATTATAGCATGGGATGTAAACATTTATCATAAACATAAAGATATAATAATAACCACTTTATTATTGCCTCTTGGGCATATCTCTAACAGTCTCCCACTTGCACTAGAGTCAATAATCTAGTTAAAAACTTGTGTATTCAACACCTATGGCTTTCTGGTGTTGTATAGACACAATTGCTAGTGGTAAACATAATCTTCGGATCTGACACTTCCAGGTCTGTATGTATTTGCATGTCCTTGCGTCTCTACGCATTACTCATTCTCCAATGAGATGGCATTGTATAAATTTGGTCCTTTAGTGAGACCTTTAGTTCCTTGGGATTAAATCATATTGATACAATTGTCATAAAAATGTATCTTCATAGTATTATCCTGCTATGAACCACACCTAGTTTGATAACAAATTACTTGACGCAAATGCCCTCATTTGCTGCTTCAATAACAGTCATATACTTAGCCTTTTGTTGTAGTATCTGTCATAATGTTTTAACTTTGGTACTCAACCAAATCTGTTATGGAACTTCCTTTCCATTACATTGTGCCACCCATAGTTTAAATTGAGATAAAATTTTAATTTGTATCTTGTGACAAAACTAGTATCAATGTAACACTTTACAATGAACTACCTTTAACTATTTGTCACTTATACATGGTATATTCTTAGTTCTTCCAAAGCTCATAAGAATATCTTTACTATTGTCCAATGATCATCTTATGAATCATTCTGGTATATGCTCATAACATTTAGAGCATAAGACATATCTGGATGTGTACATCTCAAAGAATGATTGATCAAAATATTCTTGTGATTTCACCAAGTGTCAAAACACTTGAATCTTGTGTCAACACACTCGAATCTTGATTCAGTCCTTTCCGTGCGTCAAGAACCTTTCTTGTTGTTTCCATATTGAACTCATTCAACATCTTATCTATGTATATTTGGCAAAACCATATTAGCGCCTCAATCTATTCATATAGACATTGATGCCTAATTCTTGGGTTATGCCTAAGTCTTTGATCAAAATGAAATTCTTAACCTATGTCAATACAAGATACATCATTTCCAATCAACAATATGTCCTCTACATAATGTATTAGAAATATGTCTCAGCGCTCCCACTTAATTTCTTGCAAATGCAAGCATCTTCATCATCTCCGATGAATTTAAACTCTTTTAATAGTTTCATCATGGTGAAGATTCCAACTCCGCTATGCTTACTTCAACCATTGAAGTTTTGCATACTCTTTTAGCATCCTTTGAATTAACAAAACCCTTTGGATCGTGTCATGTACACGTCCTAGGTAACCATTCTATTAGAAGAACTTGTTTTGTTTGTTCAACTACCATATACCAAAATATATGTAGTGGTTGCTACATTAATCCGTCCAGACTAAATATCGCTATGAAAGATCAAATCTTATCATAGTCAATTCCTTGAACATTGTCGTAAACTCTTTCTGACATGTCGACTATTTCATGGATTTGAAACATCCATGTCTATTTCTTTATAGATCCAAACATGACCGATAGGCTTCACGCCTTTCCGGAGGGTCTTCAAAGTTGAGAAACTTGATTTCTCGTGTATGGATACTATCACGGATTCTATGACTTCTAGTCATTTTATGGAGTCAGGGCCCATCATCGCTTCTTTGCATGTAGTCGGTTCATCATTGTCAAAACAATAACGACTTGCTTATCAAATCTTACTATTTGATTCTTACCGACCCACACGGTTCTATAGGAACTCTAATCTCCGAGATCACACCTTTTGTAATCACGAGAGCCATGAGCATTGTGGCCGCCACCGGGACACTTTCCGGCGCTGCGCTACTTAGCACATATAGCTAAGGTTCAAAAACCTTATCAAAGTTCTATTGTCCTCCCACTTAACTTTTCACGAAAAATTCCTTCCCAAGAAACTTGACGTTCCAAGCGACAAACTCTTTTGTCCTCGGCGTTATGGAGAAATTCCCAACAAATTCTTTGGAATAACCTACAAAGACGTGCTTATCCTACTTTGGTTGTAAACATTTTACTTATGCATAGCATACCAAAATTTAAGAAAATACAATTCGGGTTTTATCCCAAACCATAACTCATATGGTGTCATTTCAACGGATCACGATGGAGCTCTTTTCAGTGTAAAAGCGGTAGTCACTAAAGCTTTAATCTTTAATATATAATGGCAGTTTTATAAATGACACCTTTGATCTTACCATGTCAAACAAGGTTTCATTACATATCTTGAACACTCCATACTCCTATGGTGTTTTGGGAAATGCAAATCCATGGAACGATTCCTCAAATCTTAGGTGTTTTGCTAAACTTGTAACTCAAACATCGTTCTTTATGATCCAATCATAAACTCTTTTATTTTCTTGTTACAATGATTTTCCACTTCATCTTGAAAGTCTTTGAACATATTTCAAATGTTTCATACTTCTTCCTTATTGAGTAAGTATATACATATACTCACTCAAATCTTCGGAGAAAGCATATGAAGTTGAAATCCATCGCCCACGACTACACATAATGGACTATATACATCAATATGTACAAATTCCAATCAGTTAGTCGTCCGTTCCTCTTTTGGCCTACGAACGGAGTTTTAATTATCTCCAGGAAAGTATCACAAGCGTCATTTGATCAAAATCAAAGACTCCAAAAATCCATCAACATGGAGTTTCTTCATATATCTTTTCAATATAATTTAAACGGCGATGTCACTTCGCAAGTGATCTTTCAATCATTTGTCTCGCAACATTTTAGCATTAGTTTTATGGTCGTTATTTCTCCTACCAGACTTGTATATTATCCATCTATTATGGAATACGGTAATTATTTGAACAACCTTTTGTCGTCATAATACCTGATCAAAATAACAATTATTGAAACAAATCTTGAAGGCAAGCTTTGATGTTAACGAGCAACACAACAACCCTTTGTTTATTTTCGATGAACATCATCACATTTTCTCTTGCTAGTTACTTAGGCCATTGCAGTTCATGAATTGTGTTGTCCTGTATGACACTTCATACCAACCAATTCGGTATCCAATACCGGAGAACCATATTGTTTAACAAGCAAGGAATACAACCATAACATGTATATCTTCTATATGCCTAAGTTGGACATCTCCAACCTTTTATTTATGCCAAATATTTTATAGATTATCTTTCAGCAATTCCTTTTTTTTAAAAGAATCTATCAACATCAATAGTGGTGTCATCAACATGACACATGGTACAAAGCGTATATAGTCAACTACTAATACCTTTGGACTTGCACTTTGAGGTGGATCACCATCATCAAATGTTTGGTGTTCTTTCAAAAATCCATTCTTTAGTAATCTTTTAGTGTAGTAAACATTTTACTTACATCTTCTATTCATCCTTATCATGACAACTTTCATGATCAAGATGTTATAGCTTATAAAGGTGAATTGCGAGTATAATGTTTCTTTTTCAAAACCTTTGGAGGATTAGGACGACTAGCGTCTCTAACCTTCACAAGTTCTCATCAAATATGAGGACGTATACTCTATCATGTTGTAACCAACACATTGTTTTAGATATCGCAATACCTTTCACATATGATGGTTTCCGAAACATTGCTTTCAGCTCTTAGATAAACTTGATATTAAAAACAATCTTTTGAGTATCAAGAATCATGGAGGCAAACATGATACATTAGATACTAACACTGGAATTGTTACTCTTGATTTAATACTATTTATTAAACTTCATGGAGTAAATAGAGTTTGCTGAAAGTTTGCAATAGGACTTATAAACTTTAAATTGACATTCAAAACAATACGATACCAGTTCGTAAAGTAAATATCCAGAATTTCTATAGTTCCACTATCTCAACTATAACGAAGCGTAAGGTGGTGAACGGATGCCAATGACTACAACAAACTATGCAAATTCACTTTGATTGTGTTTATGATAAATTGAGTTCGACTAATCCAAATTACAAATGAACTCCCACTCAAAACAACATCCCTCGAGTTGTTTTAGTGATTACACGAACCAAATCCACTACACCAAGTCCGATCATCACGTGAGATGATGTAGCTTTAAAGGCGAACAATCAACATGTTCATCATATCATCCATATGACTCATGCTTTACCTTTCGGTATTCCGTGTTCCGAGACCATGTCTATACATGCTTGGCTCGTCAAGGTTAACCTTAGTTTCCGCATGTGCAAATCTGGCTTGCACCCATTGTATGCACACGTAGAGTCTATCACACCCGATCATCACGAGATGCTTCGAAACGACGAGTCTTAGCAACGGTGCCAACTAAGGACGAACACTTTATTACTTGATATTTAGTGAGAGGGATCATCTTATAATGCTACCGTCACGATCTAAGCAATACAAGATGCATAAAGGATTAACATCATAGGCAATTCATAATATGTGATATGATATGGCCTTTCTTCTTGTGCCTTTGATCTCCATCTCCAAAGCATGGACATGATCCCCATCATCACCGGCGTGGCGTCAAGGTCCGTGGCGCCGCTTCATGGTTGTCCATCATCACTAGCAACTATTACAACTACTTGGAACAAAGCTATTACAAGATGAATAGACACGCAGGTCTTAACAGAATTGAAGACAACCATTAGGCTCCTGCCGGTTGCCATATTACAACAAGGATCATTGCATACATCAAATATAATCACAATCACATAATGGCCATATCACATCACAAAACCCCTGAAAAAACGAGTTAGACGCCTCTAATTTTCTTTGCATGTTTTACGTGGCTTGGGGCTTTCGAATAAGAACGGATCTTACCTACGAACATGAACCACAACATTGATACAAGTGTTGTCAGATGCTCATTGTAAATTGAATCTTAACTATGGTGGGAGAGACAGACACCCGCAAAGCCACTTGTGCAAAGCAAGTTGCACGTCAAGCGTGGAGCAAGTCTCATGTGCGATGACATGTAATGTTAGCCCGAGCCGCTTCATCCCACCATGCCGCAAGATGCAAAGTACACGCTAAGACACCGCCAACAAAAGCATCAACGCCCACAAAAACATTGTGTTCTACTCGTGCAACAGATCTACGCATAGATACGGCTCTGATACCACTGAAGGTTTCGTAGCATGGAAAACAAAAAATTTCTACCGCAAGAACGAACAAAACCCAGATCTAATCTAGATAAAAGCCAAGATCTAATCTATTAGACATGTGCAACGAGATAGATAGGAACTAACCCTCGTAGATCCGAAAGCGTTAATGAGATTAGATCTCGTGGTTGATATAGTCGATCACTTGCCGATCTCAAGATCGTGTGGACGATCCTTCTAGCGCCGCGTTCCGGCAGCGCTTCCGCAGTCGGTCACACGTGCGGAGTCGAAGCAGACCTTTCTCTCCTCGTTCCAGCGAGCAGCGGAGGTAGTAGATCTTCTCCACGGAATCCCCGCAGCACGACGGCGTGGTGGTGGTGGTGGAGTAGAGAATTCTGCAGGGCTTCGCCTATGCCTGTGCAGAAGAAAGGAGGAGGAGAGAGTCGGCGAAGATTTGGAGTTGTGGAGGAGGGCCAGGAGGGGGCGCCCCCTCCCTTCTATTTAAAGGAGGGAGGCGCGCCTGGGGAGGGGGAGTCCTAGTAGGACTCCCCTCCTATGGCCGGCGGTGGGAAGGGGGGAGGAGTCCTCCTCCCCCACGAATCCGTGTCTTGCCCCACTAGGTTTCCTTTGACCCTTTCTTGGTTTTCAAGCAAACTCCAAGAAATCCTCTAGAACCTTCTAGAACATTCCGAAACCTTCTAGAATCTCCATACAAACACTCCGGAACATTTCCTACCTCAGAAAAAGATCCCCATTATATGAACCTTACTCCCCAGACAATTCCGGAGCTCCTCGTGATGTCCCGGATCCAATCCGAGACTCCGAACAACATTCGGTCTCCAACGCAATTCCATATCTACTTAAAACAACTTCGAACCTTAAGTGTGTCACCCTACGGTTCGTGAATATGTAGACATGACAGAGACACATCTCCTATCAATAACCATCAGCGGGACCTGGAGATCCATAATGGCTCCCACATACTCAACGATGACTTCGTTATCGATTGAACCATTTACATACGAAACCAATTCCCTTTGTCACGCGATACTATACTTATCTGAGGTTTGATCGTCAGCATCTCCATACCTAGTTCTACCTCGTTACTGATAAGTACTCTTTACTCGTTCCGTGATATGTCATCCCTTGTGACCCAGTCACATGCTTGCAAGCTAACTAGATGACATTCCACCGAGAGGGACCAGAGCATATCTATCCGTCATATGGATGGACAAATCCCAATCTTGGTCCATGCGCTTCAACACATACTTTCAGAATACCCAATGACACCTTTATGACCACCCAGTTACGAAGCGGTGTTTGATGTCATCAAAGTACCCATCCGGTGATGGTGATTAACATAACCTCGTGGTCGAAGGATTAGGTTACTATGCATTTGAAAGCTTATAGCAATACAAACTTAATGACTTGATCTTATGCTACGCTTACTATGGGTGTGTGTCCATCACATCATTCTCCTAATGATATAACCTTGTTATTAATCACATCCAATGTCCATGATCAGGAAACCATGATCATCAATTAATCAACAAGCTAGTTTAACAAGAGGCTTACTAGGGACTCTTTTATGTTTACAAAACACACAAGTATTAATGTTTCCGGTTAATACAATTATAGCATGGGATGTAAACATTTATCATAAACATAAAGATATAATAATAACCACTTTATTATTGCCTCTTGGGCATATCTCCAACATTATCGCCTAAGAGAATATGGGTACTAAGGGAGATGGTAGTGAGGCTGTGGACAAGGTCACTATGGATGATCTCAAGAAGTTGGAAACAACCTGGCTGAAATCCATAGAGGCCAAAATGGAAGAGATGCATCAAATTATTGCTTGTCTCTCTCCATCTACAGCCCCACCTCCATCTACCTCTGAGGCTACCACTCCGCTCTCTAAGGAGAAAGCTAATGCTAACTCTAAGGAAGACGAGTTGGTCGGTGATAAAATAATGGCTCCTCCTCCAAAAAGGAAAGTGGTAAGGAGGACTATAGTGAGGTCTCTCACTTATATTCACACGATCCACAAATCCCTCACCCTCATATAAATAATAGGGGTGATCACCAAAGATTACTACATCTTCATTTAATCAATGAAAATTCTTGATGAAATCTCATGTGTGCAATTCTTCCATTGAGCTTTGGAGAATTATTGAAGATGGCCTCCATGTTGATAATCCCAACAACTTGACAAGAAGAGAAGTCATTGATAGCCAACTCAATGCAACTGCTCTTCACATGATCCATCTTAGTGTGGGTCCCAATGACATGCCACACATTGAACACTTCAACATCACCAAGGAAGCTTGGGATGCACTCACTGGCCTATTCATTGGATATGAGAGCATGAGAAGAAATAGGTATGATGCTCTAAGTAATGAAGCCGAAGGGTTCTATATGTTGGATGGTGAGGATTACGAATACATGTATAGAAGGCTCAAAGGCATTGCCGCTACATTTAAAAAGCATGGTGCCACACATGTTGATGATCATGGATCAAGAGGAAGTATGTGAGTGCTCTTATGCCATTTGAGCCCACTGATTTGAAGAGCTTGCAAGGCCGACACAACTATCACCAAATGATCTCCAATGAAGTCATGCAAGAAATGGTTGCATTCAAAGTTGTTGCAAAGAACACCGAAGATGCTCATGCCTGAGCAATTGGAATGCAAAAAGGCGTGAATGTTGCATTGAAGGCTAATGTCATTGAGAAAGATGAAGATGAGAGGGGTTTTGACACCGTGTCCATGAGTTGTCCCGAGGAGGTCAAGCGTGATCATGGTGAGTACATGGCCTTCTATGTAAGAAACTTTTGGAAGGACCCAGCCAAAGCTAAATCTGAACTTGAGTGCAAGAATGGGTCAAGTGGATGAAAGGAAAATGGTCCAAAGTTGAGAACTTGTTACAATTGTGGAGACCCTTTGCACTTTTTAGCTGAGTACCCTTATCAAAGTAGAGAATATAATGGGGGCAGGCTCATTCTCAAGGAAAGGTCAAAGGCACCTCGGAAGATGCCATTTATCAAGAAAATTGCTCCTTACAAGAAGCAACCAAAGATTTTTTTGGTTACACACGAGGAGTACCATACGAAAGTGAAGACAAAGAGGATGATCATAGCTCACGAGAGGTGGCGGCCATATCCACCACATCTACACCTACATCTCTCTTTGACTCTCCCAATGAGAACATCATCAACAAGAACGTCACTTGTCTTATGTTAAGAGGTTCCAAGGTATCATCTTCTACCACTTCTTTTCCTAAGACTACTATGGATGTTGATATGGATGATCATACTAGTCTTAAAGTTAAAGAAGAAGTTGTTTCTTTGGATCATTTTATCACTAACTTGCAAGGTGAGCACATAATGCATTTTGAGGCTCTTATGAGTCAACTTGTCCACTCCGAAGAGCTTCTCGAGGAAAATGGCAGAATTGAGAGAGAGGATGCAATGGAAATTGCATCTTTGAAGAATTATCTAGAAGAAAAAGAGATTCAAATATATCTAGAGGAGAGACTTGAGTCAATTGAGGAGTCAAATGATGAGGTTGTGGCCAAACTTGCAAAGGAACGTGATAATGCCATTGCCAAGGCAAAGAAATTAAAGAAGGAAAAGGTTGAGTTTGGCGCTGCACATGCTAGACTTTCCGAGAAATATGAGGCACTCAACATTGCTCACATGGCTTTGGAGAGTGAATTCTCGATTCTCAACGAGTCTCATGATCAGCTTCAAACTCGATTAAACAAGTATGATGTACTGATGACCCACAAGTATAGGGGGTGTATCGCATTATTTTCGAGGGAAGTGAAACCCAATTTATTTGTTCGACACAAGGGGAGCCAAAGAATATTTCTAAGCCTTAACAACTGAGTTGTCAATTCGGCTACACCTAGAAACAATCTTGCTCATAATAGTTTATTATTAGCAACAGTTTTGTAGTAGCAATAGCAAAGTAATAGCAGTAGTAAAAGTAAAGACAATAGCAACAATTGCAGTAAACAGTAGGATTAAAGCGCGGTACACATATGGATGGATGGACGGGCGTTGCATGGACAAGACAATTCACGTAGCAATCAAGATATAGGGCATTTGCAAATATATAAGGTAAAGCATCCAAGTACTAAATAATCATAGGCATGTGTTCCATATATAGTCATACGTGCTCGTAATGAGAACTTGCACAACATCTTTTGTCCTGCTAGCCCGTTTGCAGCGAGGCCTTAAGGGAACTACTGGCAATTAAGGTGCTCCTTTTAATAGAGCACCGGAGCAAAGCATTAACACTCCGTGAACACATGGTATCCTCACATCAAAGCCATCCCATCCGGTTATCCCGATTATTGTCACTTCGGGGCCTTTGGTTCCGGGCAACAATATGTGTATACAACTTGCAGGTAAGATCACAAACAATACTATCATGATGAATCAATAACATGTTCAGATCTGAAATCATGGCACTCGGGCGCTAGTGATAAGCATTAAGCATAACAAGTTGCAACAAAGTCAAAAAGCACTAATAATAGATACTAGGCACCATGCCCTAACAATCTGATGCCATTACATGAACGATCTCATCCGACTTGTACCATCCCCATAGCCTACATCGGGGGATTACTCACTCATGGATGGGGGAATCATGGATGGTTGATGGAGAAGCGATGGTGATGATGATGGCGATGATCTGCTCCAATTCCCCGTCCTGGCAGGGTGCCAGAACAGAGTTTCTCGCTCTGAATCACGGAATCTAGTGGTGGCGGCGTAGCGGAACTCTATCTGGAAAAATGTCTAAACCCCACCTTGGGTTTTTAGGTCAGGAGGCATCTTATAGGCAAAGAGGGAGGCCGGGGGGGTGACCGAGGCAGCCGCACCACCCCCAGGCGCGGCATGGGCCGACCCGCGCGGCCAGGTGGTGTGGGCCCCTCATGGTCCTCCTCCGTCTCGTCTTATGGCTTCGTGAGTCTTCTGGTGAAATAGGATTTTTGGCATATTTTCCGGGATTTTTCCTAATAGTTGATTTTCTACACAAAAACTAGACACCAAGGTAATTATGCTGAAAACAGCGTTAGTCCGTGTTAGTTGTATCCAAATCACACAAGTTTAGAGGAGAAACAATAGCAAAAGTGTTCAAGAAAGTAGATACATTTTGGACATATCAACTCTCGCCAAGCTTAGCTTATTGCTTGTCCTCAAGCAATTCAGTTGAAAACTGAGTGCGATAAAAGAAACTTTCACAAACACATTTGCTTCATAAGATGTATATATTCTCAGCATATGATCAAATACTTAGGCAATTCATAATAAAGAGTATGCAAATAAGTCTACCCAGTGGTTATGCAAGCTATGAAGAGATTCCAACTCAAAAATACTAAGAAGCATGAAACATAAACATAAGCAACATTGCAATGCTCATAAAAAGGTATGATAGAGTGGTATCTCGCCTGCCTTTGATTGTAGAGCAAACATAAATGCCGAGGCACCTCTGAAGTTCAAGTGAAGACTAGAAGTAAAGATATCAAAGATAAGAGCATCAAAGTCATGACACAATTAACCAAATTTTGAGACAAGCACATTACACTAAGAATGACAACTATGCTCTCAAGAAAGTGCTCATAGAATAAGTGGTGACTCAACAAGGAAGTGAAAAGGTTTTGAAAAGTTTGAAAGGCTTCCAAATGTTGAAAGTATGGTACTCATTAGCTTTGAGCTCTCATTGCCCCTATCATAAGCATCTTTAAATGGTTAAGGTTAAAGTGACACAACTAAGAGGATATGCTTGACAAGTTATAAGTTGAAATCTCATGCCCCTTGCTTATGAGTACCGAACCTCATGCTACTCAACTTCAGTCACAAGTAATCTCTTGTCATTGTAAGTATATATGTATCATAGAGAACCGCCAACGGGTACCCCTTATCCCATGACACAGGAGCTATCCCATATCAAAATGACAAGGCAACAGATAATGAGCATCTCAACAATCTTTTTATTTGCTATTTTCATAGGTTTTTATTGAGGATGCTTCATAGAATGCTCATTACGGTTATGCTGCAAGTTTCCACCATGATTAGGCATGTCTTAGGCTAGCGGCCCAGGCGTTTCTCTAACACACATACAAACTCCATGATCTTATAAGTTCCCCCTTTATTTCACACCGCTAGGATCCATAAGCAAACAAATCATGATATCAACGGAATAATAAGTGCAATGTTGAAAGCGTTCCCCATGATACATGGTTCTGCTAACTTCAACTTATAAAGCGCAAGCATATACGCACCAAAGATGGACACAATGGTTCAAGATTATTAAGTGCAAGAAAGTAAAGTGTGTCATCAAGTTCGTGAGAGCTTCACTAACTAACTTTCTCATAACAAGCAAACATTTTATTCGGAAGAAAACAAGGCATAATTAATATGCACAGAATAGCAAATGATGCTAATAGGTAGGTGTGGTGGACACTTTTGGCAATATTGGTTTTGGGGAGTTGGAAACACGAGTAGAGCTCATACTCAGTGCAAGTGAAGGCCAGCAATAGAAAGGGAGCGACAAACGAGAGAGCAATAACTGTCATAATCATGCTTGCAACAAAACATGACTAATTATGGCATGAAAGTGATTCAAGGATCCTGAGGCAAAATAATTCATTGAGGCTTAACTGATTGTTCTAGTCTTACGCATGCGTGAGCATGTGCCAAGTCAATTCAAGTGAAACATTCAGAGGAGGATACCACAGTGTCATACCAAGTTATGAATAGAACAATGCAAGCAAACATTCATATGACATGCTACAAACTATTAGCAAGCTGGAGCTAATCATAAGAAAGCAAGAACTACTAAGCATCCATAAATAACATACACCTTACATGAATAGACTAAGCATGCCCACAATGATGAGTATATGTACAAAAATGAAAACAAATAGAGTTCGTTACCAGCCTCTTACCACACCTCAAGTTGTCATTAATCTTCATTGCCCTTCACTTGTGTGGCTTGAATAATAACATGAAACCAAACTCCACTGTGGACTGCTGAACCCTGCAACAAACTTCACAAAACCAAAGAAGAACAGAAAATATTTTTGGTGTTTTTGATTTTTAAAGGCAAGAACGAAAAGAAAGATCAAGCAAAGCAAAATATTTTTGGGTTTTTCGAATAATTAAGACAAAGCTAAAAGAAAGAAGCAAACCAAGGGTAAAAGACAAAGAAGCGGACAAAGAGAAATAACAAAAATATTTTTGGTCTTTTTGTGTTTTGGAAAGCAGAAATAAAGCAAGAACGAAGACTAAAAAGAAAACAAAACATGGATATAAAAAGTACCGTCTGATCATGATATGTAGATGAGTGTGATGTCGGTGTACCTCCCCCCAAGCTTAGGCTTTTGGCCTAAGTGGGTATCAACCCCAACGCGGGTAGGAACTCCAAGCCGATGGGTCATCATAAGAATGATCGTAGTTAGGCCCTTGTGTAGAAGAAGAAGCTCCCCAATCATAGGTAGGCTGCTGGTACGAAGACTCCCCCTCCTTCGAGGGCTGGACCGAATCATCTGTAACCTCCCTTCCAGTATCCCGCTCCTGCTGGGAGAGCTCCCCTAGATATGTATCGAGCTCTTCCTCAGTGAGTGACCATCCTACCCTGACATCAAGGTTAAACAAAGCAGGTGCAGGCAAAAGAACAACACGCTCGGACTTACCCCTTCTTCAACCAGCCTTGAGGCAGGTTATTTCATAAGATAAATCACTCAAATTAGCCCAAGAAGAAACGAATTTATGTTGTATCATGGAATTAAGGTCAAGCCTTTCTATGGGAAACTGTAGTAAATGATGAGGAACTACACCATGCAAAGCTAGTAAACGAGAGGCGACAAGGCCTCCACAAATTCTACCTTTCTCGCGGTTAGCAGCAAGACAGAAAGCTATCAAGGCACCCAAATTATAAGTCCTATCTTGTTTTAAGGCAGCTGAGATGAAGACTAGATCATATGAGGATAGTTTATTAGCAGTTTTCCTAGCAAGAACACACTTGGCAATAAATTAGGCAAAGTATCGAATAGACGGGAGATGAATATTACGAATTTTACCACTCTCCTTTGAGAAGCTGCTCCCTTGGCAAATTTCTGCGTACAAGTCCATGAGTGGTGTAGGTCGCTCTCTAATCCTTCCACATGAACCCCACTGTGGTACTTTAATAGCTGCACAAAAGTCATCAAAAGGGAGATCGACAGCTACATTGTAAATTTTGTAGTGGACCATGGGGTTAGGAAAGGAACAAATAAATCGGAAATCATGCACCATAGACATAGTTAGTTTCACATATTGGGTAGGTTCGTCTCCCACAAAATGCTCCAAACCTGCATTAGTAATTAAAGTATGGAAATCTTGAGAAATCCCTGCAGCCCTCATGAATTCGGGGCATGGGTAGGTAGTGGGAAAGACTTCCTCCTCATGGTGAACCTTCATAACTACAGGTACCCTTAATTCATGTTGGTTGAGTTGGTGTTCATTCATCTTCTTTTCTAGAAATTTTAGACAACCATCATACAAGTGATTGCAAAGTGAATACATAATGAAAGGAACTACTCATAGGGACTTGTACGAGGTCTAAACATGCATCAAAACAATTTTCTAAGCATTGAACAAGGTCACAAGCTCACATAACCTATCACCTACAGTAGCAAAATACTCAAGATATAATCCACTAAACACAAATCTACTTGGACAAGCGGAAGAGTCACATACCGGAGAACAAATGCTCCAAATTTCAGCAGCAAAGATGGGCTAAGCAAGGAGATCGAAAATCGTGGGCAAGAATATCAAGAACGCGAGTTTAAGCAATGAACTGGTGTTTTCTTAGGAGAGAGAAAGAAGTGGCAAGTGAGAGAGTAAGTGGAGGGCCAGGGGTGGCCCACACCATGGCCAGACGCGCCCCTGGTGTGGCCGCACCACCAGGTGGTGTGCCTTCCTGGTGGGCCCCCTAGGTCACTCCAGATACTTCTGTGCCCTTTTTTCACGTAAAAATTTAATATGAATTTTCTGGAATTTTTCGAGACACTTTATTTTTTAGCAATTTTCAGGTATTGATGAATAATTTCTGGCAGAAAGATGTTTTTAGAATGATGCAAATAACAAAATGAAACTAAAACTTTAGAAGTTCTAAGACACTCTAATATGCAAGCAACTAGCAAAATAAAAGTAGACTAAGTGAAAACAAAAATTGAATGCATAAAATAAAAGTAAGCGAAGATAATCATGGTGAAAACATTGTTTTGTTCATTAAAATCCCTTTGTTAACAAGGTTGATCAGGTCTTGTTACCAAAACAATTTTATATGAAACAAAACTTTGTATTCCACTAAATGATTATGTTACCTCAACCTTGATAGCAATGGTCCCAATCATAATAGTTTCATATTTTTCTCGTGGTATGGGACAATATATCTCTCCAACTTGGATGCCCTCAATATTTTCAATTGAATTTAAGCCATAATTCATATCAATCTTCTTGGGGAAATAGACAGTATGCTCCTTGTCATTAACATTAAAAGTTACCTTTCCTTGATTACAATTGATAACAGCTCCTGCAGTATCAAGAGAAGGTCTCCCAAGAATAATAGACATATTATCATCTTCACGCATTTCAAGCACAACAAAGTCAGTTAATATCAAGCAATTATGAGCCACTTGAACAAGAACATCCTCACATATACCAACAGGAATAGTAGTAGATTTATCATCCATTTGCAGAGATATATCAGTTGGTATTAATTTCTCCAATCTTGTAGAGATAAAAAAGGCATAACACTAACTCCTGCTCCCAAATCACACAAAGCAGTTGTAACATAGCTATTTTTAATAGAACATTGTTGGGAATATACTTCCCGGGTATCCTCACAATTCCTCACTGACCGGGGTGGCCCAATTCGGGTTAGAGCTTTGCTTCACGGGCGACCTAGTCAGGGAGAAAGACGGAGTCCAATCCGGCTACGGGAAGGCCTAGAAGAGTTACCGACTTAGGCCCATAATGTTACTTGTAGTTCAAGATGTACTCTGTAACCAACTCTTAGTCATAGCCGGATAGATCTCTCCTGTAAACCCTAGGCCGGATATCTATATAAGCCGTCCTAGGGAAAGCCTTTAGGGCACAACCCAATACTTTAGACCCTCAACACGCACAGGAGAAACCCTTGTAACCCATATTCCGGCTCTGCCGTATTACTGGATTGCTAGCAGGAGTAGGATCTGTCCAAAGCCGGCGGATTCAAACCTGGGTAAACTTGTGTGCTCACCGTCTCGGAACACCGTATGTCTCACACCCCTCTCTTCCGCACGCCTCGAGGACCCCCTCATGGCGTACTTGTCCTCAATCCGACGACAGTTGGCGCCCACCGTGGGGCAAGTGAGCTTCGGATCTGCGTTCCGAGCGGAATCTGCAAGAATCGGAATCGGCGAGACTATCGCCGTCGGTCGCATCCTCTACGCTAGTGACGTCCCTCTCATCGTTCTCGACGAGACTTGGATTCCGGCTAGGGAGGTCGTGACTGCTTACACAATCATGTCTTTTGGTGAGATCGATGTTTACATCGGTTTCGCTGAACCTGCCCAACCCACCCCAGCGGTGATGATAGAGGCAGAAGAATCTTCTGGATCCCCTTTGTCTGCGGAGGCGGCAGAGTTTCGGATCTCAGAAAACCCTAATCCCACCCAGCCCACACCAGTTGCGGAGATAGTGGAGAAATTTGAGCCTGAAGAAGACCTAGCGGTCCAAGTCGAATCTGGAGTGGATCTCCCTGGAGAAGCCGGATCCCAGATCGACCCACCCGTGGAAGTCGAAATTCGGGAGGAGCACATCAATGACACTGATTTCGACTCTGATGACGCCGGGACAGACAGGCCTTTCCTTAGGTACACACTAAAACGTATGATACTGCAAGGCGAAAGCGCAGATGCAATCCTCGAGACCAGCAAAAGTTTCGACATGGCTGATCGCGAAAGCCGCAGGTACCTTAGGAAGCACGCATCGCACTTCGTCGGATACGTGGCATCCGGATCCGGCTCTGCCGATGCTGGAGAAAACACCGACTTTGTGCTGGAGGCAATTGGAACAAACGCCGACGTACCCGCATCCTCGGATGAATCGATGACGTCAGCAGATTTTCGAAAGTTCTCCGCAGAATTTGAAGAGGAGTATAACTCCAAAGCTGCAGAAGAAGGAGAAGCCATGGATGGAGGATCCTGGGAACACTCTCCCAAAGCGCAGGATGACATGGATGTCGGAGATAATCCCGAAGTCCAGATGTCCGAAAGTACCGATCAGAGCTTGACTCTGGGAAACGGACCCAAAGCCGTCTTTGCTACCGGCGCTGCCAAGAAGGCAAAGAAGAAGAACAAAACCCCGACAAAAGACCCTCTAACAGAGGAGGTGATTGCCGAGGAATACGAGGAAGACTCAAATGGAGCACTTATCCTAGAAGAGCCGAAAAAAGAAGAATCGGTGGATGGACACGTGATCACCGAAGGTGCGCGTAAACTCATCGATGCTGCATTAATCACACCTATCCCTACAGCTGTAGAACTTACTGCGGAAGAGCTGGATGAAAGGGCCCAAGCCCTAGAAGCGCGTCGTCAACAACTCCTCGATGAAGCCAAAAACATCGAGGTGGAGAAGAAACGCATGGCAACTAAGGACTATATGTCTCGGTTGCATCAGAAGACACGGAAGCGTCACACCGATGAGGACCAGTTCCCACATGTCCGTGCCGTACTTTTTGGAGATGAGATGGGGAAGCCACGGAAAGATAGCAAAGGAGATTGGGTATACCCAACCCCAGTACAGAATACCATGGTGGCCCGAGAAATTCTATCGGCTAATCCAGAACCGGAGGAGATCTGTTTGGGTATCAAACTACTCAACAAGGGATTGGAGCAGCAAAAGGTCGCCCTGTCCGAAAGTCAAAAACTGGTCTCGGATTCTGACCAATGTCGCACAGATCCGGCATGGGCTGGCGTAAGATCCCATTACGTCCGGGCGCAGTATCATCACCCAGAACGCCAAGAAGACAATTATTCAAGAACCGAATCGTCAGGACAGGATCACAGAACTTCACGTAACTGGAGCAACGTCGCTCCAGCGGCCGAGAAAGATGCCATTGCTGCACTGAATCCGAGGAACCTTCCTCGACGAGAATCTAACGATCGAAGGGGAGAAGATAAAGAGAAACGTAGGGAGGAGGATCGTCAAAAAATGCCACCTCCTAAACGTGCAAGCCGTCTGGCTGAGCCTCACCATGGTGGGAACGACGGACGAAGGAACGACGAAAACCATGCTGGGACAAGCCGGCAGGGGGCTCGTCGTAGTCAAGATCCTTCCCGGAACCGGAATAATGATGCTCCGAACGGAGGCCGGCGATCAGCCGGAAACCATTCAACTGCCCCACCCTCTCCACCAAGCAGTCATCACAACGGCTCCCAGGGAGGGCAAGGAGGACGACGAGGCGAAGGAGGTGGTGGCAGAAGCCGAAGTCCGGCTCCAAGGCACCGCAGCCACGTCCGGCATTTGGGACGATCTCTATCCCCGAACGACGCAAGGCACAAGATCAATTCCAACATAGAGGCGCGGCGCTACGAAAACGATGACATGTACGTGGGCCAAAAGTGCTTCGGACCACGCATCAGAGCTACAAGATTCCTGGAAGGATTTGCTATCTCAAGGCACATCTAAGCCTACGACGGCATTGCTAGGCCAGATACTTGGCTATAGGATTTTTTCCAAGCTTGCTGCATCGCTAAAGGTGGAAATAGCCTGGTCACAACCCGATATCTCCCACTTATGTTGCGGAAGACGGCGCGATCATGGCTCAATGAACTTCCGGAGAACACCATCCATAACTGGTATGACATGCAAAGTGCGTTCTTTCGGAATTTTGAAGGCACATATCGGAGGCCCTGTTCGGTCGGAGACCTACAACGTTGCACCCAGAAAGCCTGAGAAACTTGCCGGGATTACCTCGGACGATGGATCGACACCAAGAACTCCTGTGAAGGAGTAAACGATCAAACCGCGATTGAAGCTTTCATCGCAGGGCTCCCAATTGGTCTACTACGTCACCGCTTGAAGTGCGACAAGGTCACTGATTTGGGAGAGACGATAGAAACAGCGAGCAAGTATGCAGATGCTGACGATGATGCAGAAGGATTACTCAACGTCCTAGCTGTGCCTCAGTTGGCAATACAGCCAAAGCAACAAGCTCAGAAGCGCAAAAATACCTCGGAAGAAAAACCCAACGCGGAAACAGCGGTTGTTACTACTGTTTCCGGGTCTGGAGGACGAGGAGGACGTGGTGGAGGCCGCGGGCGTGGCCGTGGGACATCAAGGGTCCAAGGTAGAGGAGAGAAACAACTAGGCAAAACCTACTCTTGGGCCGACTTTGCCAATAACCCATGTGTGCATCACCTAGACGCCAATGGGGGCTCGTCCCACACCAACGCTGAATGTCGTTTCAATGATGACATGAAAAGAGACGATACCGCGGGCTACAAAGCTAAGCGGAAGAAGGGAAAGAAAAATCCCGAAAAGGACAAAGAGACCAAGGAAGATTCTGACATGGAGGAGGCTGATGCTTCAAATCCCAAACCGGAAGGGAAAAAGACTTTTCCCACCAAGAAGGACACTTACGTCACTTTCCTCGGATCTCAACCAGCAAAGGTCAAGAATGCAGTTCTCCACGAGCTCAATGCAATAGTTCCGGCTGTCCCTCAATATCTGGACTGGTCGGAAGTGGCAATCACATTTGACCGTGCTGATCATCCGCCTAAGTTGCACAGGTGAGGAAAATATGCCTTAATCGTCAATCCACTTATTGACGGTTATGGTTTCTCCAAGACCCTGATGGACGGTGGTAGCAGCATCAATATTCTCTATGTCGAAACGCTACGCTGGATGAAGATCTCGGAAACCCAGCTGAACCATAGCTCTGTGATCTTTCACGGAGTTATCCCAAGAAGACAAGCTAATTCCCTGGGAGAGATTAGTTTGGATGTTACCTTTGGAACTTCAAAGAACTATCGGACGGAGGCACTTTCCTTCGAAGTGGTCCCGTTCAAGAGTGCGTACCACGCTATATTCCGACGTCCGGCTTACTAGGCTTTTATGGCTCGT
This sequence comes from Avena eriantha, assembly GCA_910589775.1. Classification (NCBI taxonomy): domain Eukaryota; kingdom Viridiplantae; phylum Streptophyta; class Magnoliopsida; order Poales; family Poaceae; genus Avena; species Avena eriantha. The sequence goes on from OU342742.1 coordinate 221,574,319, forward strand.
CCGTGTTACATTTACAATATGATGAAAATTCTAGGTCCCAACGGCGTGATCACCATCAGGGGAGACCCGAAGAAAGCGCGAGAGTGCGAGGATGGAAACGCCGCCTTTGCCGAAGCCGTGCTGCACGCCCAGGAGTACCAGGAGATCAAGAAGAGCATAGATCCGTCCGAGATGCCCACAACAAAGAAGAAGGTGACAAAGCCAAATCTGGAATTCAAGGCATCTGAAGAGACGAAGAAAGCATCGTTGAAGGATGATGACCCCTCCAAGGTGACACAGATAGGCGTAGGCCTAGGAAGCTGTAACACCCTCGAATCGGCCCTATGCAAGTTTTAGCCCTTTCCGCCAAACCCGCATAGAAACGATTCAAGGACGCCCACCAGGCACTTTCGTGCGGGTGGAAAACGAAGTAATACCATTACACAACAGTCCTCGATGGGACCCACAGAACAGATATACACAACAATGACTCCATGAGTCAAGAATACATATATACTATACAAAGATCCAAATCACCTTGAAAACGATAGAGCGTCCGACTACGAATAAGATGCAAATGGGGCTAAGAGCCCTGAAGAATAACCAATGGCGTCCATAACCCTTCCCAGGACAAGCCGGAAGGGTAACCCTGCTAACGACGTCGGTCTCAAACCTGCTAAAAACAAAAGGGGTGCCGACAAAGGGCAAAGGAAAAAGAGGAGCGTCAGTACTGAGGCCAGTACACGGCAAGGCTAGAATTCGGCGGCTCTCGCCTACATAGGTATGGTGGACTGAAGCGGCAGCGCAGCGGCACTAAACAACCTATAGAGACTCGGTATCACTGGCGGCTATTAGAGAGGGGTAAGAAATACCTATTCGGATCTAACCTGAAGCTTACACCAAACAAACACATCCTGGCATTTCCCCCTCGAGACCAAACGAGGAAGTCAAACCAAGGAACTCACACAGTTGGTAGTTTTATTCATTCCGTTATAATTGCAGCATTTACTAGTTAGATATATAGCTTGAGTCAACCTGATAGCATAAGTAGTGGGCAGTTTTAGTTAACATTCCGTTGTAGTTGGAACATTTACTAGTCAGATATAAATATCCTGAGGAATCCCAAAACCCAGCAGTTGTTGGCACTTTTATCACATTCCATTGGAGTTGCACTACTTACTAGGCAGGTATAGTATGACACAGATCACCACAGATCCACCGGTTGTTGGCATTTTTAATATCCATTCCATTGTAGTGAAGCTGATTACTAGTCACATATTAAGTCAAATTTATAGCACTACTTTAGTTATGCTTGTCTATGATCGAGATATTGTGCTCCAAGTCGTCCATAACCGTGGACACGGCTTTCAGAAAGTTTTACCCTGCAGGGGTGCACAAATAGCAACACACACTCGATCAACCTCGGAAAAACCAACTCAAAACCCAACGAGACATTCACGACAAAGCGATCACAGGATTCATAAAATATTTCAGGGGGCCACCCCACTAAGCTACCCGCAACAAAGTTGGCCGGCTCCGGAACGGACCCAGGGTTTGTGTGGACGGCTGTAAACGACTGGGAACCCGAAAGTGTGACTGGGCTTATCGATACAGCGAAAACGTGTCACGATCCTAAATAGTACAGGTGCTCCACGCACAATCTTAAATAAAGTAGTAAAACATGGCATAGGTACAGGATAGTAATAAAACCCCAAACTAGTTTGTGGCCCCAAGGAATAGAAATGAATCAAGCTCTGGCTCAGGGGGTCCATAAGGCCTCCCGGATGTGGATAGTGCGAATAGTCAAGGAACTGGTATCAAGTACTCGGGGTCCTACGGGACACAAGTGAGCGTGGAAGAACCAAATAACATCTATTGCCCACCGATGCCTCTGCATTAGTTATATCTAGCATTTTAATAGTTGTATTTAAAGTCATGATCAACTCCACCATAAACATCTCCACCGTTTATCATGTGCCAACTTGCCGTCAACGGTGGAACGACAATGACGCGAAGCAACACAGAAGCAGGCAACTACGACTCGCAAGGCCGACTATCTACCAAACACAGGCAATAGGATGAGTCCATGGCAATATAGAGGCTGCACGGGATATAACTGGTGCACGGAAACTAAAGCATCGCGACACGAATAGCAATAGATCAACAGGAGGAAATAAAGACTATAAATGCAAAATAGGTAGAAGGGGGAGAGATGCTCGCCTAGGAAACACTGCCGGAGGATCATATCCGGAGAACTTGTCGATACTCGCATCAACTCATCGGCCTAATCCGCGAAGAAGCAAACACTAGAACAAACACCAGATGCAATATTTAATACTACGGCAGAAGATCCGGCATGCTTATGATATGATGCATGGCATGGCACATATGCGGTGCAATTATGCGATATTAAGCGGAACCAGGGGTCCCGATAATTAATTAATAGGTTCCAGTTATTTAGGTACCCCGCAATTTAAATGTTGTATTAACAGGGCGAAACATGGCATCGGTTCGCTACACCAATTTAAATGGAGTCCGGAATAAGACAAAGATATCCCGCATATAGACTCCATATTTAATTAGGAGGTGAATCAGCATAATGCTCCCAAACCACAAACAGATATGCATGCATGAACAATTTAATATACGACAGTTTTATATATAGCATTTATAAAATAGGGGCTCGGGAAAAGATTCACACATCTGGGTCCGGGAGAACTTGGGTTCTGGGGGGTTCGGGGTTCGACGGGGACGGCGAGGTTCGGATACAAGATGGATAACTTGTCGTGTCGCGACGGAGAACTTGGGTTCCAAGTGATCGATCTTGCCGTCGATGACGAACTTGAGTGGATCGGGTACCGAGGTCTTCGAATCCGCGTAGACGGTCATGGCGTCCGGGATGAGGAACTTGGCGTATCTGGTGGTGATCTTGGCGGTCTTTGGGTTCGGGACTTGGTGTCCGAGAGGAAGTACTTGGTGGTCCCGAGAAGGAGGTCTTGTCGCATCCGATGGATCGGTCCTCGGGGTCGAAGAACTTGGCGCGCCAGGGTTCGGTCTTCGGATCTTGGTCCGGTCGTCAGTTTCCCGGGGCCGAAGGACTTGGCGTCCGAGAGACGATCTTGTCGCATCCGCGGTCCTCGGGTCATGTCGACGGTCTTATAGTTCCGCGGCGGAGACCTTGGCATCCCGGGACTAGGCGTCTTTGATCGATGGCGAACTTTTCGAATGTCATGGCCTTCGGAAGATCTAGGCATGGGGAACGGTTCTCATCGGGGTCTTTCGGGTGGCATCAAGCAATCTCACACGTGCGACCATATTTAGAGCACGATCACATGGACACGAATGAAACAAAGTTGCGGAAAGAAACATCTGGAATCTACCACCACTCAACACTGTTGGTCAGTAGCAGAGGACCTACAGATACACACCAAACAGCATGTTACAACAACAGAGAGGCCGAGCTAGGCATAGGGGACAGAGGGCTCGCGGCCGTGGCGCATGGCGCCAGTGTGGACGGCAGAGAGGAAGGTCGCGGCGGAGAGGAGCTTGCAACGGCGGCCTGAGCGAGACTGGGCGGTGGTGGCGCGGATGACGACTGAGGAACTCGGGCTCGCCCTCGGCCGGAAGGGAACCAACGGCAGAGCACACGGCGACGACAGGGCACCGAGGCGACTCTCGTGGAGGAAGACGAAGCGGGCCGGGCTTAGGCGGAGGCTGCACGGCCGCGGGGAGGAGGGGTCTGCGGGCTCCGGTCGAGGAAGCCAGCGGCGGGCTCTGCGGCGAGGGAGAGGGGCGGGGCGCTCGTGTAGAGGGAGGTCGTCGTTGACGCTGCATCGGGCGGAGAGGGAGGTGGTCGTGGAGCAGCGACGGAACGTCTTGGTAGCGGAGGAGGCGGGACCGCACCGGGGCGAGGGAGGCCGGGGACGGGCTTCCGGGCGGCGCCGATGGAGGGAGGAGGCGAGCGAGACGAGGGCGGCGGCGGCGATGGTAGGTGAGAGAATGCGAGGAAGGAGGCGGGATCGGGGCGCATCGACATGTGGGCCCAGGTGTCGAGGGAGGGGATCCCGAGGCAGGGTGGTTGTCGGCACGGGGTGGAACATGCGCGCGGCATTGCCGTGTACCACGACGCGGGGCAGGTGGGTCGTGCGAGCGGGTGGGGCGCGGGGTGGATCGGGTGAGTGAGAGGAGGAGCGGTGGTTGGTGGCCAGGGAGTCGTTCCGGTTGTGGTGGGGGCACGCGGGTGGGGATCGATGCAGGGGGCGTGTGCGGTGCGTGCGGCCAGGTGGGAGCGGGCTGGCGCGAGTGGGGATAAGGCAGGTGAGGGCGGGAGAAACGGTCGGTGTGGGGTGCGTGTGGGACCAGGAGGTGGGGCCGGCGGGTGCAGGGAGTTGGTGCGGGGTGTGCCGCGCGGCAGGGAGGGTGCCGGCTGAAAAAAGAATAAGGAGGGAGGAGGGGTAGGTAGGCTGTGGGGATTGGTCGGTGGCATGGTGTGGTGTGTGTAGGAAGCTAGGGTTTGGGCAGTGGGGTGGTAGGTGGCTGTCGGTTGGGCATTTGGGCCTGGCCGGTGGCTGCCTCCCCCACTGAAAAATATTTTATTTATTTATTTTAGTTTTAATAGACTGTGGGAGAGACTAGAGTTTCATTTGAACTAGAGAGGGGAAATATCTAGAAAACAAAGATTAGGCTTTTAGAAAATAGTTTTAGACAAAACCATGCATGATGATGACGATGCTCAAATGCAATGTGGCATGATGACATGAGCATGCGGTCATGATGATGCAATGCACAAAAACACAGTGATTTTCTAGTAGTGGTTTTTGCGGGATGCCACAGAAGTGCATAGGAAAGCGTGCTCGTCAAGTTCCTCGAAGAAAATCAAGATATCTTCGCATGGCAGCCATCTGACATGACCGGAGTACCTAGGGAACTTGCCGAGCACTCTCTAAATGTAAACCCGAATGCTAAACCTGTCAAACAGTCCTTATGACGGTTTGGCGACGAAAAGAGTAAGGCAATAGCTAAGGAACTAGCGCGGCTTGAGTTAGCCGGATTCATAGAAGAGGTCATCCACACTGAGTGGTCGGCCAATCCTGTAATGGTCCCTAAAAAGGACACCACTGATTTAAGGATGTGTGTTGACTATACTTCCTTGAACAAGGCTTGTCCAAAAGATCCGTTCGCTCTGCCTAGAATTGATCAAGTTATCGATTCTACGGCAGGCTCGGAACTCCTCTATTTTCTCGACGCATATTCCGGTTATCACCAAATCCGGATGAAGGAATCTGACAAAGTCAAAACTTCATTCATAACCCCTTTCGAAACCTTCTCTTTTGTTACGATGCCCTTTGGGCTGAAGAACGCAGGAGCTACGTACCAGCGCACGATGCAATGTTGCCTCCATGACCAAATCGAACGCAATGTACATGCATACGTGGATGATATCGCGGTGATGTCCAAAAAGAAGGAAACACTGATTTCTGACTTGGAGGACATGTTCGCCAATCTACGAAAATACTACATCATGCTTAACCCGAAGAAATGCTTCTTTGGAATACCAGCCGAAAAATTGTTAGGTTTCATCGTGTCTCAAAGAGGCATAGAGGTGAACCGAGACAAAATCAAGGCTATACTCAATATTTCCAGGCCAACTCGCCTGAAGGACGTACAAAGGTTAACTGGTTGCATCGCTGCGATCAGTCGATTTGTAAGCCGGCTTGGTGAAAGAGCCGCACCATTATACAAACTCCTGAAAAAACCAAGGATTTTGTTCGGACTGACGAAGCTGAAGCTACACTACAAGATCTGAACAGAGTACTCTCATCTGCTCCTATCCTTGCAGCGCCAGAACCTAAGGAACCGATGCTGCTCTACCTTGCTATGACAAATAAGGTTGTTAGTATCGTCATGGTGGTGGAGAGACCATAGGAATATCAGGAACACCTGGTGCAGTGTCCGACTTACTTTGTCAGCAAGGTCTTGACAGAATCAAAACAACGGTATCTGCACTATCAAAAGTTGGCTTACGGTGTTTTTCTAGCATCTCGTATGTTACGACACTATTTTCAGGAGCATCCAATTACCGTGGTGAGCACAGCTCCCATGAGAGATATAATCAACAACAGTGATGCCACAGGACGCGTCGCCAAATGGGGCATAGAGCTTTTAGCTTTTGATATTGAGTATAAACCCTGGACATCAATCAAATCCCAGATCCTTGCTGACTTTGTCGCTGATTGGACAGAGACGAAGGAGAACATGATCCTCCCTGAGTCGGAATATTGGACCCTCTTTTTCGATGGGTCTAAGGCTTGAGGGGGCTCGGGGGCTGGCGTGGTGCTCAAATCACCCCCAGGAGATAAAATTTTATACGTGTTGCAGATCCACTTCACAGCGACAAACAATATTGCCGAGTATGAAGCACTGCTACATGGAATCCGGATTGCTAAGGATATTGGCATCCGATGTTTGATGTGTTACGGAGATTCAGATCTTGTTGCTCAGCAAGTGTCAGATATTTGTAATGCAAATAAACACATGGCAGCATATAAAGCTGTCGTGGATGATCTATCTAAATCGTTCGAAGGGTTTGAAGTTCAACACATCCCTCGAGCAGAAAATGAGGAAGAAGATGCACTATCTCGGATAGGTTCTACGCGGAAAGAGGTCCCGGATGGCGCTTTTTTAGAGCACCTCAAAGTTCCCTCAATAAAGGGAGTAGATGAGGAATATCCGACCAAATCCGACTCACCTTTGATAGCAGTTCTGGCTGTAATTCCCAGCTGGACTCAACCCTACCTCAATTATTTGGTAGATGGCAAATTACCCGAAGACGAGGTGCTGAGCCGGCATATTATCCGACGAGCAAAAGCCTATACTATTGTTAAAGGTGAGCTCCATAAATGGAGTATTTCTGGGGTTTTTCAGCACTGTGTATCTCCGGAAGAAGGAGTGGAAATCTTAAGGGAAATCCACGAAGGCGAGTGTGGTCACCACGCTGCAGCCAAATCTTTAGTGGCAAAATCTTTTAGACACGGATTTTTTTTGGCTTACAGCTCAGGCAGATGCCAAACAATTAGTAAAGACGTGCAAAGGCTGCCAAAAGTACACCAAGCAAGCTCATGTTCCGGCTGATCAGCTGCGAACAATACCTATAACATGGCCCTTTGTGGTCTGGGGGCTTGATATGGTAGGACCATTTAAACGAGCTCCAAGTGGATTTACTCACCTCTTAATGATGGTGGATAAATTCACCAAATGGATTGAGGCTAAACCTGTCACTAGTTGTGATGGAGCAACAGCCAAAAGATTTGTTGAGGATGTTATAATCCGGTATGGTTATCCTTATAGCATTATCACGGACAACGGGAGTAACTTTTCTATGGGAGAATTGGCTGAATTTTGCAACGAGCAAAATATCCGGCTTGACATTGCGTTAGTCGCACATCCACAGGCTAACGGACAAGTCGAAAGAGCAAATGGTTTAATCCTACAAGGCCTAAAACCGAGACTCGAAGCACCACTACGACGTGCTGCGGGGGCTTGGATAGAGGAACTACCCTCTATAATTTGGAGTTTACGAACAACTCCAAACATGTCAACAGGATACACACCTTTCTTCTTGGTCTATGGCACAGAAGCAGTTCTTCCTAGTGATTTGATTCATACTTCTCCTAGAGTGGCCGCGTATATCGAAGAAGATGCCGAGATTTCTCGACAAAATGATCTTGACTTAGTCGAAGAAGTTCGCGTCGTTGCTAAAATGAGATCTACAGCCTATCAGCAGAAGTTACGCAAGTATCATAGCCAGATAGTCTGAAATAGATCTTTCAATAAAGGTGATTTGGTTCTCCGGCTTGTGCAACAAAGAAAGCACAAACTTTCCCTAGTATGGGAAGGGCCCTTTTTAGTTAGTCGAGTATTGCACAATGGATCGTACTACTTAACTGACATGAGGCTAGTCAAAGAAAGACCTGCTACTAAGAAGAGAAAGAGAGCTAGAGGCATTACAAATCCGGATAAATTAGACAGACCTTGGAATATTGCTCAGCTATGTCCCTTTTATTCTTAGTTTATCCTTCTTTGTAATCATATATATGTACATGTTCTGTAAGAAATAAAAGTTTTGCTTGCCTCAAGTTTTTCTGAGAAGTTTTTACCATCTTATTTCCGAATGATCATGTCATAGTCGAAAATCCCAGAATGCTTGAAAGTACTTTATGCTCATGTTTGTTCTGGTTTAGATTTCCGATTCTAAAATTGCTACCTTCGGGTATAACTCTAAATTTTCTAGTCTTTACTTTGGTTATTTGTCTGATTGCTAGATGTGGACTTTTTTCCGAGTAGTGAATTGTTGGTACTGGAAGCCGACTTTGTTTCCGAGTTTAAACTAGTTTAGCAATTGAGCTCCGTTGCTCGGCAAAGTTTTCGGCGGAAGGTTTAGCCGGCTCACGAAAGGGACGAGGCGGAAAGCCAGATAAACGATAAGTAGAGACGAAAAAATACAAGTGATTATGTAAACATTTCAGGCACACACAAAAAAATTCAAAGCCCAAAAGTGCTGAATAGATCAAAAGCTTAGCACTAGCAAAGTTAAAGTACTGCATATTTACAGATGCATCATGTTTCTCCGGAATAATACAAAAAATTCTGATCTATGATGCAGGAGGAGATGAAGGAGCTGCCGGCTCGTTGGTTACTCTGCCTTGGTATTGTTCCGAGATGTCCGCATCCGAGGTGGTGCGTTCATCGTCAGAAACTTCTGCGGATTCTTCTGGAGGAGGAGGCGGAGTATCCACGCGGGTGAAGAAAGGGGTCTCGTAGCTGGTCAGGTCAGCCACGTGACACCCATATCCGGCGCAGGAGTGCATGATGGCTTGAAGGTCCTGCTCCTGGCCGTACTCATCTACTTTGTAGTACCCTCTGGTCACTTGCCATATCTCCATGTTTCCATGGTGGCTCATGACCATGGTGAGAGCGTTTTGCGCCACAGTCCGCGCGTAGGACATGTTCCAGTCCCGAACAAGTTGCGGCATCTCCTTTGCCTTGTCCCGCACCTAAAATTCCGACATGCTGTGCATATCCGGAATCTTGAGAGCTTCGCCAAGGCAGAAGTCATGAAGGAGGTCACCGACTTGGGTAGGCCGGTGGGTGCGGGGCTCGGTGGAAGAAGAGTCCGTCAAGTTCCGAGGACCTATAGACAAAACAAGTTAAGAAAAATCTGACATTGAAGGAAGTCGAAGAAAAAGATAAGTCAGAAAGATGGAACGTACCGAAAATGACGTCGTCAATTTTGGTCTTATCCTCCCGGAGACTCTGGAGTTCAGCCCGGAGCGCCTGGGAAAGATCCCTCTCTCTGCTAAGCTCATTCTTGAGGTCCGACATTGTTTTATCTTGAGCAGAGATCTTACAATCACGCTCATCAGTGGCCATGGAGGAGGATTCAAGGATTTGAGCTATGCTCTTTTCATGATTTGCCTTGAGCTGGTCTAGCTCTTCGCGAAGCTCCTTGTTCTCCACCACCAGGGTCTTGAGGTTCTCGGCCTCTTCGATCATGGCACATGATTGTTTCACCAGCGCTGTAAGTCAAAAAGAACAATAGTTCAGAAAAATTTGACATTGAAAATACAAAGACAAGGTTTGAGTCTCGGAATGTTTACCTTCGGCCTCATTCTTGGCAACTTTTAACTCAGCATTTTTAAGCCGGGGAGCTTTGATCTCTCTCCTCTTATCGCAAACATTCTTCAATAAATCCTGGTTATAGGAACATACTTTCTGTTCAGAATACCCAGTCAGAAAGCTACTTAAGACTCGGGCTAATATTTTTGCTAATATCAGCACGAGCCTTGGGGGCTACACTAGTTCATTCTTTTGCATCCTAACGAAGCATAAACCCGGATTATATATCCTACTTCATGCTTGGGGGCTAGAGGATATCATATAAAACAATGAAAAAACAGGAGTTGGAATTCCGACTTACATATTGTTCGCGGGTGAGTTTATCCAAACCCGCATTCACTTCAGCAGCCACCTTTTCAGCGAGAGTAAGAGGAATCACTGGGGCTGTTGGAAGCTCACCAGTCCTAATCCTCTCGTCGCGAAGGCGCACTTGGGTAAGAAGGCCGGAGAACTTGACGTCCTCTGCTTCTTGCGCTTCTTCTTCGGCAGATAGAGTACTTTTCTCCAGGCATTGCTTGGCCAGCCGCTTGATTTCTTCAGCAGATTTCCAAGACAGGCCAAACTTGGCAAGTCTCGGATTGCTAATGAGGTTTTCGGTGAAGGTCTCTGCCGAGGGATCATTACCCAAAGAGGGTTCACCCTTATGTAGAACTGACTCACCCATGGTGACGTCAGTGTGCGGTTCAAGGATCGCGGCTCTGTTGAAGGAGCTAGATCTTCTGCGACGACTGGGGAAGGAATGGTCGCCGGCGTTGCAGAAGGTTGAGGGGCCGGAGTCGGAGGAGCTATAACACCCTCGAATCGGCCCTATGCAAGTTTTAGCGATTCCCGCCAAACCCGCATAGAAACGATTCAAGGACGCCCACCAGGCACTTTCATGCGGGTGGAAAACGAAGTAATACCATTACACATCAGTCCTCGATGGGACCCACAGACAGATTTATATACATCAACGACTCCATGAGTCAAGAACACAGATATACAATACAAAGATCCAAATCACCTTGAAACGATAGAGCGTCCGACTACGGACAAGATGCAAATGGGGCTAAGAGCCCTGAAGAATAACCAATGGCGTCCATAACCCTGCCCAGGCCAAGCCAGAAGGGTAACCCTGCTAACGACGTCAATCTCAAACTTGCTAAAACAAAAGGGGTGCCGACAAAGGGCAAAGGAAAAAGAGGAGCGTCAGTACTGAGGCCAGTACACGGCGAGGCTAGAATTCGGCGGCTCTCGCCTACATAGGTATGGTGGACTGAAGCGGCAGCGCAGCAGCACTAAACAGCCTATAGAGACTTTGTGAAACTGGCGGCTATTAGAGAGGGATAAGAAAGACCTATTCGGATCCAACCTGAGACTACACCAAACATACCCATCCTGGTATTTCCCCCTCGAGACCAAACGAGGAAGTCAGACCGAGGAACTCACACGGTTGGCAATTTTACTCATTCCGTTTTAGTTGCAGCACTTACTATTCAGATATAGATAGCATGAGGCATCCTGATAGCATAAGTAGTGGGCAGTTTTAGTTAATATTCCGTTGTAATTGGAATAGTTACTAGTCAGATATAAATATCCTGAGGAATCCCAAAACCCAGCAGTTGTTGGCACTTTTATCACATTCCATTGGAGTTGCAATACTTACTAGGCATATAGCATGTCACAAAACACCCAGATCCACCAGCTATTGGCATTTTTAATATCCATTCCGTTATACTTGAGCTGATTACTAGTCACATATTAAGTCAAATTTATAGCACTACTTTAGTTATGCTTGTCTATGATTGAGATACTGTGCTCCAAGTCGTCCATAACCGCGAACACGACTTTTAGAAAGTTTTACCCTGCAGGGGTGCACAAATAGCAACACACACTCTATCAACCTCGGAAAAACCAACTCAAAACCCAACGAGACATTCACGACAAAGCGATCACAGGATTCAGAAATATTTCAAGGGGCCACCCCATTAAGCTATCCGCAACGAAGTTGGCCGACTCCGAGACGGACCCAATGTTTGCGCCAATGGCTGTAAACGACTGGGAACCCGAAAGTGTGACTGGGCTTGTCGATACCGCGAAAACACTCCGCATCCAAAACAGTACAGGTGCTCCACGCACAATCTTAAATAAAGCAGTAAACATGGCATAAGTACAGGATAGTAATAAAGCCCCAAACTACTTTGTGGCCCCAAGAAATAGAAATGAATCAAGGTCTGGCATAGGGGGGTCCATAAGGCCTCCCGGATGTGGATAGTGCAAAAAATCAAGGAACAGGTATCAAGTAGTCGGGGTCCTACGGGACACAAGTGAGCGGAGAAGAACCAAATAACATCTATTGCCCACCGATGCCTCTGCATTAGTTATAGCTAGCATTTTAATAGTTGTATTTAAAGTCATGATCATCTTCACCATTAAGCATCTCCACTGTTAAGCATCTGCCAACCTTCCAACAACTGTGGTTCTCGACAACACGAGATCGCACCTAAGCAAGCAACTACGACTCGCAAGGCCAGCTATCTACCAAACATAGGTAATAGGAGGTGTCCAAGGCAATATAGAGGCTGCACAGGATATAACTGGTGTTCGGAAACTAAATCACCATGACACGGATAACAATAGATCAACAGGAGGAAAATAAAGACTATAAATGCAAAATAGGTAGAAAGGGGGAGAATGCTCGCCTGGGAAACACTGCCGAAGGATCATACCCGGAGTACTTGTCGATACTCGCATCAACTCATCAGCCTAATCCGCGAAGAAGCAAACACTAGAAGAAACACCGGATGCAATGTTTAATACTAGGGCAGAAGATCCGGCATGATTATGATATGATGCATGTCAAGGCACAGATGCGGTGCAATTAGGCAATATTAAGCGGAACCGAGGTCCCGACAATTAGTTAATAGGTTCGAGTTATTTAGAACCCCCGCAATTTAAATTTTGTATTAACAGGGTGAAACATGGCATCGGTTCGCTACACCAATTTAAGTGGAGTCCGGAATAAGACAAAGATATCCCGCATAAACACTCCATATTAAATTATGAGGTGAAGCGACAAAATAACCCAGACCCACAAAATATGTATGCATGCATGAAGAATTAATTATGCAACAGTTGATAATGTCATATTATAAAAATAGGGGCTTAGGATCACACATCTGGGTTTAGCAGATCTTGGGTTCCGAGGGTCCGGGATTCGACAAGGTTCGACGGGGATTGGTCTCGACGGGAACGTTCTCGGACAACGGAGTAGATCTTGTTGCATGTTACGAAGAACTCGGATTCGGAAGGAGGTCTTGGCGTTCCGATGGATCGGTCCTCGGGGTTGAAGAACTTGGCGCGCCAGGGTTCGGTCTTCGGATCCGAGTAGAAGAACTTGGCGTTCCGGTGGCGATCTTGGTGGTCATCGGGTTCAGGTAGAAGAGCTCGTCGTCCGGGGAGCCTCCGGGTCCGTGGTCTTCGGGTCATGTCGACGGTCTTGTCGTACCGGGGGTTCGATGTTCGGATCCGTGTAGAAGGTCTTGGAGTTTGGCGTCGGTCTTGTCCACGGTGGGCGAACTTGTCGGTTCCCAGCGATCTTGGGGGGCTTCGGTAGTACCATCTTCACACTGGTCCACGTCACCCTCTTAGCCCTCTTCACACACCTCTATTGCAACACCAAACAGCCACTTCCTCTTCCCAAACCAATGAGTAGCACAACGTCTCCAACCTTCAGGCAGGAACGGGACCACAATGTCAGGGGCAAGACGAGCGCAGGGCAGGCCGGCGCTGGAGATGGGCCAGGAGGCGGAGGCAGTGGGGTGGAGCCACACAGGGACGACGAGGGACGCACGACCGTCGTCGGTGCAGAAGTCGCAGAGGCGCGTGACAGCGTAGCCGCGGCTCGGAGAAGCGAACAGGAGCGACGTCGACGATGCTACAGAGGGTCTCGGGGGCGGCGGCGGCCATGTGGCAGGGAACGGGCGGAGGCGGCGAGGACAGTCGTTGGAACAGGGAATCGCGCGCGGGCGAGGCGGCGCTCGATTGCGGTGGGGAGGAAGGATCCCCGGGCGGCGAGGATGGGCTTGACGGCGGTGACGGAGAGGAGAGCGAGGCCTAGGGGCCTGCTCGGCGGAGGGGCGGCCGGGGCTCCGCAGGTGGCGGCGGGGTCGGCGCTGGTGCAGCGAAGGGGGCCCGAGGCGACACCGGGCTCGGGTAGAGGCGGCGGAAGGCGCGCAGAGGGCAGTCGAGGAGGTCGGGACCCGAGGACCTCGGCGGGAGAGGACGACGTGAGGGTGGCGGTGGAACTTGAAGGGGAGGCGGGGCTCGGAGACGGAGGTGAGGGACGCCCGTGGCGGCAGGGGTGGAGCCCGACGGGGTGGGGTGGCGGCGACGTGAAGGAGGAGGCTCTCTGGCCAGGGCAGAGAGGAAGGCGACCGGGGGAGGCCTGGCGGCGGAGGGCGTTGGCGGAGACGGCCCGGGCCGGCAGACGCGGGGGACGGGAGAGTGGTGGACCTGGGGATGGGGAGGAAGGAGAAGGCGGGCCGGCGGACGCTGCCGCGGGGGCGGTTGGTGAGGCGAGAGGGAGAGGCGTGCGATGAGCGGGGAGGTGGTGGGGCCGGGCGATGGAATCGAGGTGGGATGGGTCGCGTGTGGCGCGTGGGGTGGGACACGTGTGGGGGAGCGTGTCCAGATGGTTGGGAGCGAGCGGGAGTGGGCAGGGAAGGGCGCCCAGGCGGGAATTTTGGCGGCTGGCGGCGGGGAGAGGGAGCTGTGCGGCTGGGGTGTGGGTCGGTCTGGGGGGGAGACGGGGGTGAGTGGCGGCTAGGTTTTTGTGTTAGGAAAAAACTAGGTTTTGGGGTAGTAGGCCAGCTGGCTAGGCCTTTGGGCCTGGCCGGCTGCCTCCCCTAAAAATATTTTTATTTTTAAGAGTTTGTTTGTTTTATTTTAATAAAAGATGTTATAAATAGTTTTAGACAAATAAAAGACCCGGAAAAGGCCGGACTTTTGATTAGAATAAAGACGGGGAATATTTTAGAAAACGAAACTAAGCTTTTAGAAAATAGTTTTAGACAACGAATGCATAATGACATGACGATGCTCAAATGCAATGTGGCATGATGACATGAGCATGCGGTCATGATGATGCAATGCACAAAAACAACGCGATTTTCTAGTAGTGGTTTTGCGGGGCGCCACAGGAGCCATGGCGGGGGAAGCTATGGTGATCTTCGTCTGTCGCAAGGGCTTGGAAGAAGTTCCCTTCCCCTTGCCCTTGATGAGCGGTTTTGCTCTGAGAATGTAGTAAAGTCGGAAACAGTACATCTCGAAAAGAAATTTGAGTAAAGTACAAAGGCAAAAAAGTTGTGACTGAAAGTTACCTCTGCATGACAGGCACCTCCTTTGTGCCAACAGCCACTGTTGGAGCTTTGCGCTTCTTGAGCGCAAGGTCCGTCAATGGGACCACCTCTATCTCCTGAGAAAACTCAGGAGGATATCCTTCGAGCGGAGCAAGTTCTGACTCGGGGAGGTCGTCAAGCTGAATATAAGAAAACATATCAGTATTGCAGTATAACTCGAAGATTGAAACACATAAAAAGTGTACTGATGAAAGCTTACCAGCACTACGGGGTTTTCCGCCGTATGCATATCCAGAGAAACCTCCGGGATTCTCCTCTCGATCCGCTCCCAGATCAGCCACTTGATCTGGCTTATGTAGCCTTGAGTTGTGTAGGATTTGGGGCTGATGCGGAGGGAGTTTTTTTTTGGATGACGTGATGGAGTGCATCAGTCGATCCCCATCGTACTAAAGGGGCTAGATCCGGCATGAGACCCAACATTGGATCAAGTCGGATCCCTTCAGACCCTTGTGTTTGATCAAGTATTCGATCCGCCTCTTAGCAAGGATCAGATCGTCGGTGAGACCCAGAGCAGCCTCGTCCCAAGAAGGTTGATCCGTGGCAGCTCCGTCGATAAAAGCCGGCAAAGCATTGGCTTTGCCGGGAGCTGGAATATCCCTATGATAGAAAAACGTGGCTGGCCATTGTTTGACCGAGTCACTGGCTAGAATTTTGAGATACGCGCGCTCACGTCTAAGCAAAAAACTAATAGTGCTGGTGATATAAGGAACACCGGCAGTAATGGAGTTTCTCTGGACATGAAAATAGTACCAGAAGAGAGTCGAGCTTGGCCTAATGCCGAGAAAGCCCTCACACAGCGAAGCATACGCGCTCATCTCTAAGACAGAGTAGGGAGGAAGATGATGGAGTTGAACTCCATAATGATCTATCACCTCGGAGAAGAACTCCGAGGGAGGTAAAGACAGACCTCTGTCAAGGTGGGTGCCGAAGTGGACCCGCTCGCCGTCGCGTGGGTTGCGGACGGTTTCCTCGAAGCCGCTCCGCCAGTCGCCGGCGGCAAGAAGCCCCTCCTTCTCCACGTTCTTGAGGCCCTCCTCGTTGAGCGCGCAGGGAATCCAGATCCTGCGAAAGCTCTCTTTCTCTGCCACCGCTTCCGTTGTCGCCGCCGCCACCGCTGCCGCCAAGCCGGAGGAAGAAGATGAAGCCATTTCTACGGCGAGAAGTTGACCTAAAAGGGGCAGCGCTGGGAGTTCTGTGGAGGAGGAACGGGGAGCTCTGGGCGCGCAGAGGGATTGGGAGGAAAGGAGAAGGCAAAGGACTGGTGGAAGGAGAAGGAGAAAATCCTAACCCGTTATATCCACCTAACTGCGCCAAGATTCGTGCAAATGCTACAGTGTAACCGCCACGCATCGTGGAAGGAACCGGGAAGGACCCACGCGATGATTACGTCGCCTCGATCTCCACGCACGCATTGAAACGGCGCGTCGGTTCCGTGAACCGTGGACCCACCAACGGTCATGCTGACGGAATGCCTGTCAGATGACGTGACTTGACCATGACTTGTGTCAGGTGGCGTTAGAAACCAAGTTCCGGCTTAGTTTGAAATCAATCTGGAAAATCCGAGTAACCTGTTGATAGGTCCGACTTATTTTTAAGACCCGGATCGTATTTTTTGTTGTGAAGTTTCAGGAACCCTTCAAGATTCTACAAGCCGAAGATCAAGCTAGACGATGATAAATCCGACTTTGGATCTTGGAGGCCTCCGGGGGCTGCTGTTGGGGATATACTTTCCGGGTATCCTCACAGTTCCTCACTGACCAGGGTGGCCCACTTCGGGTTAGAGCTTTGCTTCACGGGCGGCCCAGTCAGGGAGAAAGACGGAGTCCAATCCGGCTACGGGAAGGCCCAGAAGACTTACCAACTTAGGCCCATAATGTTACTTGTAGTTCAAGATGTACTCTGTAACCAACTCTTAGTCGTAGCCGGATAGATCTCTCCTGTAAACCTAGGCCGAATATCTATATAAGTCGTCCTAGGGAAAGCCTTTAGGGCACAACCCAATACTTTAGACCCTCAACACACATAGGAGAAACCCTTGTAACCCATATTCCGGCTTTGCCGTATTACTAGATTGCTAGCAAGAGTAGGATCCATCCAAAGCCGGCGGATTCGAACCTAGGTAAACTTGTGTGCTCACCGTCCCGGAACACCGTACGTCTCACACCCCTCTCTTCCGCACGCCTCGAGGACCCCCTCATGGCGTACTTGTCCTCAATCCGACGACAAACATGGAATAGTTGGAATCCGTGGGTCTCCAAGTTTCTTTGGAACCTTACCATTAAAGGAATAATTAGCAAGCAAAGTAGAAATTTCTTCATTACGGATCTTTCTTTTATTAGAGACAGTATCCTTCATATACTTTGAATAAGGAGGTAATTTAATAGCACTAGTTAAAGGAATTAGCAAAAATAAAGGTTCCATCCACTCGCAAAAGTTATTATAGTGTTCATCTTCCTTTGGCTTGTGTTTCTTATCAGGGAAAGGCATAGGTTTTTGGACCTAGGGCTCTCTTTCACTACCATGTTTCTTAGCAACAAAATCTTCCTTAGTGTATTTAGTATTCTCAGTGTGCCTTTCCGGTTCTTCTTCAACTTTTTCTTCATTAGGAACTTCATTTTCTTCATTACCACTTTCAATTTCAGCATCAGAGATAGATATACTATTAGGATCTATAGCAGGTTCAGAAGACTCTACAATAGTTTTATGTTTCTTTTTCCTTTTCTTAGGAGAAGTACCACTATTTTCAATTTGTTGAGAATCTTGCTCAATTCTTTTAGGATGCCCCTCAGGATATAGAGGATCCTGGGTGGCAGCACCACTTCTAATTCTAATTTCATAAGCATGTTTTTCTTTAGAAGCATTAACTAGCAAATCTTTTTGTACTTTAATAAGCTGGTCAATTTGAGTTTGAACCATTTGGAAATGTTTAACAAGCATTTTAACATCATTAGAAGTTCTTTCCACAATATCCCTTAACTCAATAATAGCTCCAGAGTTTTCCATTAAATGATTTTGCACCCTTTTATTAAAATTATCTTGCTTAACAATAAAAATATCAAATTCTTCCAAGCATTGATCAGGAGGTTTATAGTAAGGAATATCACCTTCATCAAAATGTTGGAGAGAGTGTACCTCAATAGTGGATGAGTGGGAGATTGGCTTACATAATTCTTCTATAGGAGGTAAATTCTTTATGTCTTCAGCTTTAATACCCTTCTCCTTATGACATTTCTTAGCTTCCTTCATCACTTCATCATTTAGTTCAATCACTCCTCTCTTCTTTGGTGTTGGTGTTGGCTCAGGCACAGTTAGCTCAGGTGGAGTCCAGTCATCATGATTCTTGCTTATTTTAGCCATTAATTCCTTAGCTTCCTTGGGAGTTCTATTCCTGAAAGCACAGTCAGCACAACTATCTAGGTATGTCCTAGATTCTTTAGTTAGTCCATTATAATATATATCAAGAAGCTCATTTTTAGGTAATGGACATCCAGCCTGTGCATGAATCAAAGCACAAAACCTTGCCCATGATTCAGGCAATATCTCTTTTTCTCCTTGTTTAAAATCAAAAAGTTTCTGCAAAATGGCATGTCTAGCACTAGGAGGGAAATATTTCTGAAGGAAGGTACTAATCAAGCAATCAGGGATATCAATAGATCCAGGAGGTAAATTATTAAACCAAGCCTTAGCTTCCCCTTTCAATGAAAAAGGGAAAAATTTAGCAACAAAGTAGGTGCGCATCTTAATATCATTAGAAAACAGGCTACTCATGGTAGAAAGCTCAGTCATATGTGCTACATCACTTTCATTCTTAGTCCCACAAAAAGGTTCTTTCTCAACAATAGTTATGTAAGATAAATCAAGAGAGAAATCATAATCCTTAACTTTAATGTTTATTAGAGATGTAGCAGACTTATCATTAGGAGATAATTTGGGTTTTATAGTATGCCTCTCAAGGAGACTCTTAATAACACTTTTACCATGAGTATTTTGACATTCTTTAATAAATTCATCATTCATTTCTATAGATCCGTCTTCAATATCATAGCTCTCTATAGACTCAGGTGAACTTACAGGTGTAGTAGTATCTTCATTAGGAGTTTCAGTGTTTCCAACTATAGTTCTAGCAATCGTAGCATCAATGAAAGGACCTAATGAACCACTCTTATCAAGCACAGTAGAAGCAGCATCAGAAGTATCAGAAGTTTCAGATTTAGCGGTAGTAGTAGTATGTGTAGCATGTGAATGTGGTGGTGTAAGAAGCTTACTCATAACAAATGGTGAATCAAGAGCAACTGAGGTGTTCAGGACTGTACCTCTCCTTGTGAATGTGGATGGTAATATAGGAACATTTATATCACGAGACTTACCCATGATGAATGGAGGGTAGCGAACAATAGTGATTCCAAGTGACCTTGATAAATAAAGCTATGCTCCCCGGAACGGTGCTAGAAAATAGTCTTGATGACCCATAAATATAGGGGGTGTATCGCAGTATTTTTGAGGGAAGTGAAACCCAATTTATTGATTCGACACAAGGGGAGCCAAAGAATATTTATAAGCCTTAACAACTAAGTTGTCAATTCAGCTGCACCTGGAAACAATCTTGCTCACATCAGTTTATTAGTAGCAACAGTTTTGTAGTAGCAATAACAAAGTAATAGAAGTAGTAAAAGTAAACATAGATGTAACAATTGCAGTAAATAGTAGGATTAAAGCGCGGTAGGCATAGGGATGTATGGACGGGTGTTGCGTGGACAAGACAATTCACGTAGCAATCAAGATATAGGGCATTTGCAGATAAATAAGGTAAAGCATCCAAGTACTAAATAATCATAGGCATGTGTTCCATATATCACGGAGTTTCTCGTTCCGAATCACGAAATCTGGTGGTGGCGGTGTAGCAGAACTCTATTTGGAAAAACGTCCGAACCCCCCTAGGTTTTTAGGTCAGGAGGCATCTTATAGGCGAAGAGGGAGGCTGAGGGGGTGACCGAGGCGGCCACACCACCCCCAGGCGCAGCCTGGGCCGGCCCGCGCGGCCAGGTGGTGTGGGCCCCTCGTGGTCCTCCTCCATCTCATCTTCTAGCTCAGTGAGTCTTCTGGTGAAATAGGATTTTTGGCATATTTTTCGGGATTTTTCCTATAGTTGATTTTCTACACAAAAACTAGACACCAAGGTAATTCTGCTGAAAATAGCATCAGTCCGTGTTAGTTGTATCCAAATCACACAAGTTTAGAGGAGAAACAATAGCAAAAGTGTTCGAGAAAGTAGATACGTTTTAGGCGTATCATCTACCTAGCACTTCTGCCCCAACATTTGGACATAAAGAAGTTCTTGAAGAAAATGCTAGGTTGAAAGATGAGCTAGCCAAGGCACCTCTATCTAAAGGTAAGGAAGTTCTAGATGAGGTCCTTAGTAAGCAAAGGACAAATAATGAAAAATAGGAACTTGGTTATGTTCCAAAAACCAAGAAGAAGAAGAAGAAGAACAAGAAGAAGAAGGTCAAGAATTCTCAAGCAAAGACAAGCACCACTGAAAAGAACATAATAAGGGACAAAACTGATTATTATGGTTTTGAAGGGTCTAACAATCCTCATTATGAATTATTTCGTGATTATTCTGGTGATGTATATGCTAGTTATGTTGGCCCCTTTGATAATTATATTGCTTGGTCTTTTGGGGTTCCAAAGACCCTTGTAACTAACACGAGAGGACCCATTGAAAAATGGGTACCTAAAACCAAGAAATATTTTTCTTGTACACAAGTCATATTTTTCTGGTGGATCTAAATGTGTGCTCGATAGTGGGTGCACAAGTCATATGACCGGAAGCAAGGAGATCATCATGGCAACGAGGCCAAATCATGATCAAATAATTGTCTCCTATGGTGATAAATTGAAGTCAAAGGTATTGGGTCTTGGCAAAGTTGTGGTTGCTCACGATCTCTCACTCGTGGACGTCATGCTTGTTGAGACCCTTGGTTACAATTTACTTTCTGTTTGTTAATGGCTCTAAAATATAGCCATCTACATCCACATTTAAACTGGATATTACTCATAAATTTTATGAAATATCTCTCTAAACCCTGCCACTAATGCTAATATTGAGAGGGGTATGCAATCCTTTCTTTTATACTTTTCTTGCGCATATAATGTCGTTTAAAGGAGGGAATCACTACATTAAAGTCAAAGATACGAGATTTCCAACAACCAGAAGAAACCAGGAGCCGTAAAACGAAGGCAGGCGCTTTAACGACTAACTATATGACTGGAGCAAAAATTCCGGCCATATAGCTCCGGTCGTATAGTTGGCGCCGCCACCGTTAGGTCAAACAGAACAACTTTCATGAAGGGACCCCTATATAAAGAAGCCTCAGGGGACGAGAAAACAAACCAGACCTCGCTAAAAAGTCTCTTCCACAGATCACCAGCTGCCTCCAGATCTCCAAACCCTTCTCCATCTCTATAGCCATATTCCACTACTTGTAATAGTAGATCTCTTCTCTGACTGGTGACATTGTAAGACTATTGCTATCAATCTTATGATTTTTGTTATAACGTTTGTGATTGTTGATCTCATATCTATGTGTGAGTAATTCTCCTTAGGCTAAGGGCTTCGGCCTATCCATGTAGAAATTGTGTATGTTATTTATCATAGATGGGATCGTGTATTAGTTTGTATGACATGATGATTATTGTATCCTCTCTTGCCTCAATCTAAGGTCTTGTCAAGTACCCAAGACCTGAGGGTTGAGCTAGGTATAGGGAGTATGAGTAATGCATGTTCTATAGGTTGGGAACCCCAGTGACAGAAGGGGTAGTACGGCTGTATGTGAGGGATTTGCTTGGGATTAACGGTGACATCACTATGCATATCATTAGTTCTCTTTCTTCTATGGATGAGACTAGTAGGTTATTGCTATAAGTGATTGCGGAGGCAATAGCAATTATGGATGCACTGCCCATATATAATTTATCTTGCTCTAACAAGTACATGCAAACTTTATTTCTGTCTTTTATTCCCATCCGATGTTTTACACAGCTACAGGTGAAACCGAATGCCCTAGGCCCTCTCTCTCCATCATCGACAACAATAAAAAGACGCAAGCTATTGGTCCGGTAAAAACACAAAAGGAATTCTAAAACTCCTGAAGGTCCGTTAAAGTAACTTCACTATGCATTCCCTTCCCGAGGATTCGATAACCTAGGTCTACTAGGGAAAAAGAAGCTATACTACATCTGTAATCCGGATCAAAGGTATCAACCCTTTTTCTGGTGCCGTTGCCAGGGAAGTAATAGCTACCCTGGTGAGGTTATTAGGAACCTTGCTAGTTTTAATTCTTGTTTTTAAGTTTGTTAGTTTGCTTTCAGTCTTTATTTGATAAACCAAAAAAATAGTTAGCCTTTAAATTCTTGCTTTTACTATTATAATTCTTTGTTTAAGAAAACCGCAAAACATAGGAAATATGGCTAAAAAGAAGCTTGGGGAGTTTTCTACTCCCAACAATGATTATTTGCGTACTCCTATTACTCAGCCAGCAATCGCTGCTGATGACTATGAAATTAAGCCCCATTACTTAAGTTTGGTTCAACATAATCAATTTGGAGGCTCTGCTGTTGAAGACGCAGGTATGCACTTGAATACTTTCACTGAAATATGTGATATGATGCGTATAAAAAATGTTGACCCTCATGCGGTCAAATTGCGTTTATTTCCTTTCTCTCTAAGAGGGAGAGCAAAAGAATGATTGCTATCTTTGCCTAGAAATACTATTACATCATGGGTGGGATGTACTTCTTTCTTTATGACTAAAATTTTCCCACATGTAAAGACTATGCAACTCAGGTCTAATATTACTGGCTTTAGGCAGGAAGAGCGTGAGCCACTAGTGCTTGCATGGGAGAGGATGAAAGAATGCTTAAGAAACTGTCCTAGTCATGGGATGGAAGATTGGTTAATCCTCCATTTATTTTATAATGCTCTTAATCCTGTGTCTAAGTCTATGCTTGATACTGCAGCTGGAGGAACATTTATGGGTAAACATATTACCGAAGCAAAGCAGCTGCTAGACAATATGCAAGACAACCATGCCCAATGGCATGTGGAAATATCAAACACAAAGAAGGTGAACTCCATCTCACCACAAGAAAACAAATAACTCAATGACAAGTTGGATGAGCTCATACTAGCCGTAAAAGGTAAGGAAACCCAAGTAAGAGCCACCCCTGAAACACATATTGAAGAAATAGACTTCGTAGATCATAATGATTATAACCCTACTTGGAAGAAGAGTTACAATCCTAACTTTCAGAAACATTATTCTAGTCCTATAGGTAACTCTAATAATAATATGGGAACTAGTAATGGTAGTCTCCAAGAAACACTTAAGTCTTTCATAGACTCACAAAATGAACGAAACAATATCCTTGCTAAAATAACGGAGAACCATGATGCCATGCTTGGTAAATTATCTAACCAAGTTGTTAGTTTGAGAAATGATTTGCAGGCCCTCCAAGAAAGAACGAGGATCATTGAGGCACAACTAGGTAAGATAACCGAGAGTCAAACTCTCATTCTAGCTAAATTTGCAGGTAAAGCTGAGCCCAATGTTGTTGAAGAACTCAAAATGATGAGGATCCAAAGGGACGAGCCTGAAGAACTTGACTACAGTAATGCTCCTTCACCAAGTTACACCATTGAAGATCTCGTAAAAAGGGTCAACATCAAGATTCCGGTAAGTGAAGGTAGTGAGGAAGCTATGTACCAACACTTTGTCAATCAAGTAGCAATAAAGGTACGTGAGCTTGAGGAAGAATACAAGCAAATTGCTGAAAAATTACCTGTTAAACTAGATGACATATTTGAGCCAACTATTAAGATTAAAATTGGAACCAATGAGATAGCTGCACTTTGTGATCTAGGTGCAAGCGTCTCAACAATTCCAAAGAGTCTTTTTAACAAGTTAAATCTTGACTCCTTTGAAATCACTGAATTAAAATTGCATCTAGCAGATTCTACCTACAAACAAGCTATAGGAATTAAGGAGAACACTTTAGTATACATTAAAGACTGTCCAGCTCTCACTGATTTTGTTATTGTTGACATGCCTGAAGATGCTACTGCTCCTATTATATTAGGTCATCCTTTCTTAAGAACTATTAAGGCTTTGATTAATCTGCATGAAGGGAACGTGAAGCTGCAATTGCCTTCGCGGGATCCTTTTGTTTCATTTCCCCAGGAAGAAGAAAGCCAAGCATGATGAAAAGGAGGCTATCACTTTGAAGGCCAATTACTTTGGAGTGGGTGTTCCACTCATCTGGCCCAAGTGAGTATCGTCAAGGTCAAGCTATTGACCATAAAAGAGCGCTTCATGGGAGGCAACCCATGTGAAATAAAGGTTTGAGTAAAGTTTTTAAGTTTTAGTTTAAGTTTATGTTTAATAAAGAGTGCTAGGAAACTCCATTTGAGGAAAAGAAGCTCGGTAGTACTTGTAATTCTGATTTATTCATGCTATTGTTGGTCGACAATATTTACTCTCAATTTTCTGTCAAAAACAAGGTATATCACTAAGTTATAGGAAAAGAAATAGTTTTCGAAGAAACATATTTTTTTTATGCACACAGAGAGTTTAACGACTAACTATACGGCGGGAATAAAAATTCCGTCCGTATAGTTCTGGCCGTATAGATATCTTTGCCATCGACAATTTTTCTTTAATATGCACATAGAGTTTAATGACCAACTATACGGCGGGAATAAAAATTCCAGCCGTATAGATATCTTTGCCATCGATTTTTTTGTAATATGTACTGAGAGTTTAACGACCAGCTATACGGTGGGAATGAAAATTTCGGCCATATAGCTCCGGTCGTATAGATATTAGTGCCTTCGTACAATTTTTTTTCTAATGTATTGAGAGTTTAACGACCAACTATATGGCAGAAATAAAAATTCCAGCCGTATAGTTCCAGTCGTATAGATATCGATGCCTTTGTATATTTTCTTTCGCAGGGACAGATAGTTTATCCGGGACATTTTGTTCCAGTCGTATAGTTGTGTCTGTATAGCTGCGCCGCTAGGAGGAAA
Source organism: Avena eriantha (assembly GCA_910589775.1). NCBI lineage: Eukaryota > Viridiplantae > Streptophyta > Magnoliopsida > Poales > Poaceae > Avena > Avena eriantha. The sequence goes on from OU342742.1 coordinate 221,599,459, forward strand.
CCCTAAAATTTTGACAAAAGGCCAACTATACAGTGGGAACGCATTGTTCCAGCTGTATAGCTGCGCCCGTATAGTTGCGTCCGACCATAAAATCACACGGGAAGGTACCTCTAACTCCAAAACTTCAATCCTTTTTCTTTCTTCTACCTCCAAACTCTCTCAAAACCTCAAGAGATCTTCATCTCTTCTCAATTTTGTTCGATTTCCTTGCACACGACTAATCTACAGTATGTTTCTCCTCCGATCCTCCAATTACTTTTTGCAAATTCATCTTCGATCTATTGTCATTATCAATCTAGGGTGAGACCTACTATGAACCAATTGCCATGATTTCTTGCCTAGATTATTATCTTGAGGGGATTCTTTAGTGTGCTATGATAAGGAATATGATGCACTTACTGTTGTCGGATCAAAAAGTTTTATTTTTGCCTTTATTCAATGTTTTAGATGATGAACACAAGGAGCCAAACTCGTGCTCGTGCCACCGCTAGTGCTTCTCGGGCTGCCGCTCAGGAACGCATGGGGATATGGTTCAGGGATGAGGCCCATCGTGATTGCTTCAACAAGATCAAGAACCGCGAAGTGAAGGCCACAAAGTGGGCTTTCCCCATTGATTATATTGAACCAACCCAGTATTTCTGATGACTTTAATTTACTTTGCAATATAGATGGCTTGCAAAACTTTGTGTACAATGATGTACCTACTTATCGCTGCTTAACCATTGAATTCCTAAGCTCGTTGCAAAGCACCATTAAACAATGGCAAGGAGAGGACACTATTTCTTTCTATCTAATGAACAACAACTACACCTTAACATTAGATGAATGGTGTGCATGTTTTAATTTGCCAAATAATGATATTCATGCCTTATGCGCATCCTTTACTGGCTTAGAACCTACCCCTGAACAATACTATAATGGAATGAGTTTCACTAGTAGAGTGAACAAGGGGGGAATATTCAACATCCTGCAATTTGCTATTTGTTCTATGTTATTGCTAACACCTTGCAAGCACGTAATGACTTCACAATACTCAACGAGGAGGACATCCTAGTCCTCGCAAAGGCTGCTTACATCAACTGTGGCTTGTCACTCAACTTGGGCGCCATCCTTGTGCGCTACTTGGAGCACCAAGCCTCCCAAAGCGAAGGACCAATCACAGGTGGAGGCATCATCACCGAGCTTGCCACTGAGCTAGGCATCAACCTAGGTGAGTTGCAATCCGTTCTAGGTGAGACACGTGTTGGTTTCTCCACTTTGAGAGCCCGTGGAATGCTTACTACGAGAGGTGGTGTTTATTATCTACATATTGCTGGAGCTGGGCATCTCTACCCCGCTCCTGTGCCTAATGGTCTTTTCTCTATTGAGGAAGGAAATTTGCTATATAACTTGTAGGTTGAGCAACACCAACCCGAGGAAGAGATTCTGGAGGAGGAGGAGGACCAAGAGGAGGAGCAAGAAGTTCCTTATCAAGAGGAGCAGCCACAAACCCGGTTCGCCACATACCAAGATTTCCAAGGACTTGGAGGGACTGTGGAGAGGATCCATAGCCTCTCTTTGAACCTCCGAGAATCAACTAGTAACCTCTCAACCCAATTTGCGAGCTAGAGTAACGACTTTTTCTCGCCACCATAATGATTTGAAGGGCTTGCAAAAGCCTAAGCTCGGGGAAGTTTCCTCGTGTATCTTTATTTAGAGTTTATTTCCTTTTATTTATTTCGAGGTTGTGTTTTTATTTGAGTTTATAAGCACTCGTGTTGGTTTCCCCAACACATTATTTTTAGTTCTTTCTATTTGCTTTAGAAATTTTCTAGCCGAGCTTTGCCGCCAATTTTTCTATTCTTTAAACTCCCTCTCTAAAAAACCACAAAAATATTTATCCATTTTTCCTTATTTTCCCTATTTCTTTTCTTTCCGCCTCGAGGTCTTCATGTATTCGCAGGAGAGTGATCGACTTCGAGTTTCCAAGATACAAATAAAAAGGGAAGAGAGAAGTGGAACCAAACATGAGAGGTATGCCTTATGACTCCCCACTTTTGAAGTTAGATAAACCCATGCTAGTTAGTAGTAAATGTTGAGATATTATGTTGGTGGAGTGAGTCTTTGTATTGTAGTAAGATTTTCGTTTGCATGAGTATTTAAGTGGGTACGTTTTGTTCCAGCTCTCGTAATTAACCAACTCTTGCCTAAAAATTGCTAAACAATTGCAATAAGAAAAAGTCTCACAGTTGAAGGCTTGGGTGTTGTAGTGCTTAGTCTTGAAGGTTTATTTCTAGACACTCAACACCACTGAAAATGTTGATTGACTTAATAGCTCTCTTTGAAAGGATTTGTTCTATTGAATTAATGTTTGGCGGTTTTTGTGAGCATGCCAAAGTTTGACTTGTTAATCATAAGAATGATATAGCTTTACGCATGTCAAACTTCATGGGATGCCAACAACTCCGCTGGCCTACGAATGATCTTCGTGGAGGAAAGTCCTAAATTTTGGCTATGAGTTGATTAAACACTTGTAGCAGCAATGCTATAGTGGGTAAGATTCTTGGCACTCCCGGGTAGCTGTAATCATGATGGGATCACTCCTCTGGCTGTTATGAGAAATCAGTATGCAAAAGGAACAAAACCTTAGTGATGCCACGAGTGTCCATCACAACCCGATAAACTAATATTTTTTTGGCATGCTCTCAATTACTTAAAAACTGAAATTCGTGAAGGACAATGAATAGAAAAGTAGTGCTTGAAAAGTCTTGATTTATTGATGTGGAAGAATTGAGATACTCTAGTGTATATGCTTTTCATGGCAACTCTCACACTCTTAATTTCCATGATTATACTTTACTGTTCAAAGGCAAGTCTATGAGTTGATTACTTGACATGGAACAAAGTTTACTCATTTGAATCATCCATGTTGACAATAATTTTGCTGCACTACAAGGATGCATGAAACCCGTATGATATGCTTGCCATTACTCTATCTATGCTGAAGTTTTTCAGATTTATGAAGTGGAGGAAACATGAGACTACTAATCATGAGTAAGATCACCATCTCGTTATTTCACTTTAAATGCTGAGTTCCTTTTTGATTTTGGTTTTCTTGCTCGAGGACGATCAAGTTTAAGCTTGGGGAGGTTGATGGCTCCGAAATATAGCCATCTATGTCCACATTTAAACTGAATATTACTCATATTTTTGATGAAATATCTCTCTAAACCTTGCCACTAATGCTAATATTTAGAGGGGTATGCAATACTTTCTTTTATATTTTTCTTGCGCAGATAATGTCGTTTAAAGGAGGGAATCACTATATTAAATTCAAAGATACGATATTTCCAACAATCGGAAGAAACCAGGAGCCATAAAACGGAGGCAGACACTTTAATGACCAACTATACGACCGGAGCAAAACTTCCGGTCGTATAGCTCCAGTCATATAGTTGGCGCCGCCATCTTTAGATCAAATAGAACAACTTTCGTGAAGATACACCTATATAAAGAAGCCTCAGGCGACGAGAAAACAAGCCAGACCTCACCAAAAAGTCTCTTCCACAGATCACCAGCCGCCTCCAGATCTCCAAACCCTGCTCCTTCTCCATATCCATATTCCACCACTTGTAATAGTAGATCTCTTCTCCGATTGGTGACATTGTAAGACTATTGCTGTCAATCTTATGATTTTTGTTACAATGTTTATGATTGTTGATCTCATCTCTATATGTGAGTAATTCTCCTTGGGCTAAGGGCTTTGGCCTAGCCATGTAGCAATTGTGCATGTTATTTATCATAGATGGGATCGTGTATTAGTTTGTATGACATGATGATTATTTTATCCTCTCTTGCCTCAATCTAAGGACTTGTTAGGTACCCAAGACCCCGAGGGTTGAGATAGGTATAGGAATTATGAGTAATGACTGGTCTATAGGTTGGGAGCCCCAGTGACAAAAGGGGTAGTACGGCTGTATGTGAGGGATTTGCTTGGGATTAACGGTGACATCACTATGCATATCATTAGTTCTCTTTCTTCTATGGATAAGACTAGTAGGTTATTGCTATAAGCGACTGCGGAGGCATAGCAATTATGGATGCACTCCCCACATATAATTTATCTTGCTCTAACAAGTACATGCATACTTTATTCTATCTTTTATTCCCATCAGATGTTTTGCACAGCTACAGGTGAAACCAAACGCCCTAGGCCCTCTCTCTCCATCATCGACAACAAAAAAAAGACGCAAGCTATCGGTCCGGTAAAAACACGAAAGGAATTCTAAAACTCTCAAAGGTCCGTTAAAGTAACTTCACTACGCATTCGCTTCCTGATGATTCGATAACCTAGTTCTACTAGGGAAAAAGAAGCTATACTACATCCATAATCCAGATCGAAGGTATCATTCATGCCCTTGGTAAGATGGGCTTTGTAGTTTTCATTGATGATGATATTGTGGTACTCTTGTGGAGCAAGTCTCTAAAGGTCGGTTTCGTTGGATACGTCAAAAATGATTTGTATGTGGTGGACTTTTCAGGAAAAACCAGTGCAGGTCCGATGTGTCTATTTGGAAAGGTTGACGCGGGTTGGTTATGTCATCACCGTCTAGCCCACGTCAATATGAGAACTTTGCAAAGCCTTCACAAGGGTGGCCACATTCTTGGACTAAAAGAAAATTTCTCCTTTGCCAAAGATCGTGTTTGCAGGGCTTGTGTTGAGGGAAAGATGCATGACTCTCCCCATCGAAGGAAGACGATTATTTCATCAAAGAGGATTTTGGAGATCCTTCATGTGGATCTATTTGGTCCTCCATCTCATGCAAGCCTTGGTGGGAAGAAATATTGTCTTGTCATTGTCGATGATTACTCAAGGTATACATGGGTCTACTTCTTCAAGCAGAAAAGTGAGACTCAACAAATGGTCATTGACTTTTCCAATGAGGTTCAGCATCAACACAATGTTCCAATATTGGCAATTAGAAGCGACAATGGCTCTGAGTTCAAGAACTACACTCTGAATGAATTCCTAAGTGAAGAGGGGATAAGACACCAATACTCCGCTGCGTACACCCCTTAACAAAATGGTGTTGTCGAGAGGAAAAACCGGACTCTTATGGACATGGCAAGGTCTCTTTTGGCCGAATTCAAGTCACCATACAACTTTTGGGCTGAAGCTATATCCATTGCATGTCACTCATCTAACCGGCTTTACCTTCAAAAAATCTTGGATAAGACACCCTATAAGATACTTACCGGTAACAAGCCCAACATTTCATACTTCCGGATGTTCGGTTGTAAGTGTTTATTTATCATTAAAGGAGTTTGTTTATCTAAATTTGAGTCTAAGGCTTTAGAAGGTATTTTGTTTGTTATGGTGCCGAATCCCACACTTATAGAGTCTACAATAAGCTCTCTGAAACAATTGTAGAATCTTGTAGTGTGGTGTTTGAGGAAAATGATGGCTGCCATGTGGGGCAAGTTGATGTTTGCGATGCAGTGGTTGAAATACCCCAAGATTCCATAAGAAGAATGGGCGTGGGATTTTTCCACCCCATTGAGGAACCCCTTGTGGTGGATCGGGAAGGACAATGCTTTAATCAAGTAGAGCCCTCATCTTCACAAGATCAACAAGCTCCACCCGCTGGAGAAACTAATGCACCAACAAAACAACCTCCTGAAGTTCATCAATCAACTGAAGAAACTGGGTGTTGATACGTTGCTAACATATCTATAATTTTTGATGTTCCATGCTTGGTTTTATCTACTTTCTTATGTTTTGTCCACACTTTGGAGTACTTTTTATACACTTTCTTGGACTAACCTATTGACAAGATGCCACAGTGCCAGTTGCTTGTTTTCTACTGTTTTTGGTTCCAGGCAAGTCAGAAAATGAATATTCTCAAAATTGGACCGGACAAAAGCCAGAGTCGATATTTTACCGGAAGACTCACGGAGCCAAAAGACGAGACGGAGAGGGGCCATAGGGTGGCCACCCCCTTGGCGTGGGCAACCCTAGGCCGCGCCAGGGCATGGTGTGGGCCCCCTGGCCCCCCACCGACCTTGCCTCTTCGCCTATAAGATTCCTCCCGATCCAAAAACCCTAAATCGTCAATCAGAAATCCACGAAAAGTTCTGTAGCGCCGCCGCCACCGAAGGGGAGATTCGGGGGACAGAGAGTCTCTGTTGCGGCACCCTGCCGGGACGGGGAAGTGCCCCTGGACCCATCTCCATCGACTCCACCGCCATCTCCATCACCGTTGCTGATTTCCATCATGAGGAGGGAGTAGTTCTTTCTCAAGGATAAGGGTTCTACCGGTAGCTATGTGTTCATCTCTCTCTATGCATGATAATATTGTGATCATGAGCTTTGTAATCAAGTAGACTACCTTGCTACTCAAGTGCTTTAATAGATCTCTGCTCTCCCCATGTGTGTGAAAGTGACATCGTGCACACCATGGTGGCACTTAGGCTAGAGATTACAAATACTTGTTATGAGTTATATTTGGAGTTGGATGTCTCTATGAAATTGTGGTGTTTGTGGGAACCATCTAGTGCTCAAGGTGATAGTGTGGGGTTATCTAGATGGGAAAGGCTTACTTTGAGGTGTGCTATTATAGCCCTACCATGGATTAGAGTGTCCAACCGGAGAGTAGTTTAGCGTAGTATCATAAAGAAGAATATATTTATATGAGTGTTCACTAGTGAAAGTATGATCCCTAGGCCTTGTTTCTAAGCACTGAAACACTGTTTGCAATTAGATCTGTTACATGTTTGCTTGCTTCCATCTTTATTTCAGTTTGCCTTTAGTCTCTTCCACGCCATCAAGCTATTTTCTAGCACCGTTGTCTTATATCCATACCACTTGTATTTCACTATCTCTTCACCGAACTAGTGCACCTACACACCTGACAAGTGTATTGGGTGTGTTGGGGACACAAGAGACTTCTTGTATCTTGATTGCATGATTGCTTTAGAGAGAATACCTTTGACCACTTCCTCCCTGAGTTCGATAAACCTTGGGTGATCCACTAAAGGGAAAACTTGCTGCTGTTCTACAAACCTCTGCACTTGGAGGCCCAACAACTGTCTACAATAATAGAAGTCGTAGACATCAAGCTATTTTCTGGCGCCATTGCCGGGCAGGTAAGGTAAAAGGTACTCACATCCTCCGGTGTTAGTGCTTGAAGTTATTTCCTTTAGATTCTGCAATTTTGTCTTTTTGTTTCTTGTTTTTATTTTCACTAGTTAGGCTGAATGGAAAACAACAACAAAATTAGAGAGCTTTATAGTATTTATCTTGAGTTAGGACATGAAGTGTTTGAAGAGAAAATTAAGAAACCTATGGAACTTTATTTGCATTCTAATAGAAATCTTGTTAGTATGAATTCTTTGGAAACCATTATTGCTAATGCTATGGAAAAGTCTAAGCTTGGGGAAGCTTGTTTTTATGAAGATGATCTTTTTAGTCCCCCAAGCATTGAGGAGAAAATTTACTTTGATGATACTGTGCCTCCAATATATGATGATTACAATGATGAATATGTTATTTCCAGTCCACCTACTATTGAGGAGAAAATTAATTATGATTAGAATATGCCTCCTATATTTGATGATTATGGTGATGAGAATAATAATGATAGCTATTTTGTTGAATTTGCTCCCACTACGATTAATAAGAATGACTATGCTTATGTGGAGAGTAATAATTATTATATGCATCTGGCTCATGATAAGAATGTTTTATGTGATAGTTATATTGTTAATTTTATTCATGATGCTACTGTAAGTTATTATGAGAGAGGGAAACATGGTTTTATGAGTCTCCATAATATTATGTTTCCCCTCTTTATGTTGAAATTTTTGAAGTTACACTTGTTTTGCTTTCCTATGCTTGTTGCTTTGTGCTTTCATGACTTGTTTCTTTACAAGATTCCTATGCATAGAAAGTGGGTTAGACTTAAATATTTTTTGAATTTGCTTCTTAATGCTCTCTTTTACTTTAATTCATATTTCTTATGTGAGCATCTTCTCAAACTATCATGCCTAACTTAAAGGCGTTAAAAAAGTACTTATTGGGAGATAACCCAAAAGTTTTAGATGAGTCTTGGAAGTTATTACTTCTGTAATAACCGCTCCTTATCGTTTTATTTGCTTTTTGTGCCAAGAGTAACCTCTAACGAGAGAGAAGTAATGATTGGGAAAGTTGTTGTCCCGAAACATATTTCTGTGCTTCACCGTAAAAATTCGTGTAAAATCTCTGTACGTCCTTTTCAGGCGTGAATTTGTGTGCTTTTGCCCCAGGTTGTTATCTAACTTTCATTAGTTCAACACTTTTCGATTTGAGCAACAGAAGGTCTTTGAAAAAATTTGTCTTTACCTGCTGGTCTGTTTTGATAGATTTCTTCCAATATTTGCATTTGCTTCTTGTTGGTTCCTTTTTGAGTTCTTTTGGGGAATTGAGCTTTTTGAGGGAAGTGATACAGTAGCTTGTGTTTTATTGGAAGTTCTATTGGTGTTTATACTGAACCCAAAGACTTATTATCTTGAGTGCACTAATGTTGCTAATAAAGATTGTGTGAAGTTTTGTATGAAGGAAAAATTTCAGGTGTATGGAAGGAACGAGTAATGAGATGAAGAATGGACTAAAGCTCAAGTTTGGGGATGCCACGCGTGTCACCCCAAGAAATATCCAAGAAGTACAAGCGTCAAAACTTGGGGATTCCCAAGGCATCCCCTTCTTCATCAATAAAAATTCCAGGTTTCTTCCAAACACTTCATTTTTATTGTTTCATGCACAGTTGTGTTGTTCTTGGAGCATCTTCTTTTTCCTTTTTGTTTTGGTTTTTCATTTGCTTGGTTTTCTTAGTTTGCTGAATAAATTGGTTTGACCCCCTCTTTCATACATTGATTTTCAAATAGTTTGGTTTGGATTGGAAAAGAGTAGGAAAGTTCATGCTTAAGTGCTAAAGACATCTTGTTTTTGACTGTGGCCTATGCTTTGTCATGCTATGCTCGATATTTTTTTGGCTTTATGCTTAGTATTCTTTGATGTAGCATGACTTGTTATAAACAGTTGAGATTGCTTAATGTGCCTTGGATGGATCTTCCCCCCGCAGGCCCACCTTTCCCCGTGCCGACAGCCACCTCGGGGCTTTCCCCTGGCCCCGTGCCCCTACAGGCCTCCCGCGCCTCCACCCCCCCACCATCCTCTCCCGCACGAGCCCCTGCTCCCTCCTCAACGTCTGCATCACCGCCGCCGCTCTCAGCTCCACGTCGCTAGCAAGCTCGCCGGGCCGCCGCCTCCTCCCGCGTGACCCGCCTCCAGTCCGTGGGCCCCGAGCTCGGCTGCCGCGCCGCCGCGGGCCCCCAGCTCTCCGACCTTCCCCGCCTCCCCGCTGCAGAGCTCGCCAAGTCCGTCCTTCCCCGGACGCCTACAACCTCCCCCACACCTCGCCGCCCCTGCTGCGGGTCCCCGTAGTGTCGCCTTCCCCGCCGCCTCCGTTCGCCCTCGTCTCAGCGGGCGCCGCCAAAGACCGTCGCCCCCTCATCCCTGCCCCGCCTGCGTGCCCTGCTCCTGTGCGAGCCCGTCCGCCCCACTTCCTCTCCTCCCTCTCCTGCGTCCGCGCATGCTTTTCCTCGCCTTCCTCCATCCTCCGCGTGACCTCACCGGCCAACGTCGTCGTCGAGCCGAGATGCCGCCTCTATGTGTCGGGCCCGCCGGAGACCTCCTCGTGTCGCTAATGCGACCCTCAGAACCGCACCTGCCATTGACCTCCACCGCGTCCTCTTGTGTAGCGACGACCCACCCCTTCCCCTGCAGCGACCCAAGCGCGCCCAATCTTCCTGCCGCAGTGCCGAGCGTCCTCTGTCCCGCGAGGCTCCACTGCATCGTGTCGACCTCTGTCGCCTTGCAACACCCGCGTCTGGCCCTGTTCTCTTTTTCTATTGTCGAGTTGGTGCTGCTGGTGGAGTTACCAGATGGAGTACATGTGTGCAGCTATGGACACAAAGTAGAAGTGGTGGTGGGTGTGGTGGTTTGTGGATCAGGTGGAGATGTGGTAGTAAGGAGGTGATGTCCAGTGAAGATTGAACATCGCCAGCACGGAACGACAAGGTCGCCCTCACGGATCCATAGCCCCGAACACGGAGTGCGAAGGCCGAACCCCAAGATCTTCTCCTGGAGCGACAAGGTCTTCTTCACAGGACGCCAAGACCAGCTACCCGAAGACCACGGACCCGGAGAATCCCTAGACGACGAGCTCTTCTACCTGAACCCGAAGACCGCGGATGCGACAAGATCTTCTTCCCGTTGACCGAATACCGATCCCGCTGACCTCGTCAAACCCGGAGACCCAGACCCGAACCCCCGGAACCCAAGATCGTCGAACCATGATGTGTGAACCTTTCTCGAGCCCCTATTTTATAAATGCTATATATAAAACTTGTTGCATATTAATTGTTCATCTCGCATGCATATCATGTGGGTTGGGGGCATTATGCCGTATCATCGCACGATTAAATATGGAGTCTATATGCGGGATATCTTTGTCTTATTCTGGACTCCATTTAAATTGGCGTAGCGAACCGATGCCCTGTTTCGCCTTGTTAATTCAACATTTAAAATGCGGGGTAGATAAATAACTTGAACCTATTAATTAAATGTCGGGACCCCGGTTTCGCTTAATACTGTCTAGTTGCACCGTATCTGTGCCATGCCATGCATCATATCATAAACATGCCGATTCTTCTGCCGTAGTATTAAATATTGCATCTGGTGTTTCTTCTAGTGTTTGCTTCTTTGCGGACTAGGCCGATGAGTTGATGCGAGTGTCGACAAGTTCTACGGATATGAACCTTCGGCAGTGTTTCCCAGGCGAGCATCTCTCCCCCTTCTACCTATTTTGCATTTATAGTCTTTATTTTCCTCCTATTGATCTATTGCTATCCCTGTTGCGATGCTTTCGTTCCGTACCCGATATATCCGGTGCAGCCTCTATATTGCCTTGGACACCTCCTATTACCTGTGTTTGGTAGATAGCTGGCCTTGCGAGTTGTAGTCGCTTGCTCAGGTGTGATCTCGTGTTGTCAAGTACCACAGTTGTTGGAATGCTGGAAGATGTTTGTGGTGGAGAGGATTATGACTTTAAATACAACTTTTAAATTGCTAGATATAACTAATGCAGAGGCATCAATGGGCAATAGATGTTATTTGGTTCTTCCACGCTCACTTGTGTCCTGTAGGACCCCAAGTACTTGATACCTGTTCCTTGATTTTCCGCACTATCCACATCCGGGAGGCCTTATGGACCCCCCCTGAGCCAGAGCTTGATTCATTTCTATTTCTTGGGGCCACAAAGTAGTTTGGGGCTTTATTACTATCCTTTACTTATGCCATGCTTTATTGCTTTATTTACGATTGTGCGTGGAGCACTGTACTGTTTAGGATCGTGACACGTTTTCGCTGTATCGACAAGCCCAGTCACATTTTCGGGTTCCCAGTCGTTTACAGCCATCCACACAAACCCTGGGTCCGTCTCGGAGCCGGCCAACTTCGTTGCGGGTAGCTTAGTGGGGTGGCCCCCTGAAATATTTTATGAATCCTGTGATCACTTTGTCGTGAACGCCTCGTTGGGTTTTGAGTTGGTTTTTCCGAGGTTGATCGAGTGTGTGTATCTATTTGTGCACCCCTGCAGGGTGAAACTTTCTGAGAGCCGTGTCCGCGGTTATGGACGACTTGGAGCACAGTATCTCGATCATAGGCAAGCATAACTAAAGTAGTACTATAAATTTGACTTAATATGTGACTAGTAATTAGCTCAATTATAACGGAATGGATATTAAAAATGCCAAAAACTGGTGGATCTTGGTCGTATCGTGTTTCGATATACCTGCCTAGTAAGTATTACAACTCCAATGGAATGTGATAAAAGTGTCAACAACTACTGGGTTTTGGGATTCCTCAGGACAATTATATCTGACTAGTAAATGTTCCAACTACAACGGAATGTTAACTAAAACTGCCCACTACTTATGCTATCAGGATGACTCATGATATCTATATCTGATTAGTAATTGCCGCAACTATAATGGAATGAGTAAATTTGCCAACTGTGTGAGTTCCTTGGTCCGACTTCCTCGTTTGGTCTCGAGGGGGAAATACCAGGATGGGTTTGTCTGGTGTTAGCTTCAGGTTGGATCCGGTTAGGTCTTTCTTATCCCTCTCTGATAACCACCAGTGATACCGAGTCTCTATAGGTTGTTTAGTGCCGCTGCGCTGCCGCTTCAGTCCACCATACCTATGTAGGCGAGAGCCGCCGAATTCTAGACTCGCCGTGTACTGGCCTCAGTACTGACGCTCCTCTTTTTCCTTTTCCCTTTGTCGGCACCCCTTTTGTTTTAGCAGGTTTGAGATCGACATCGTTAGCAGGGTTAACCTTCCAGCTTGGACTGGGCAGGGTTATGGACGCCATTGGTTATTCTTCAGGGCTCTTAGCCCCATTTGCATCTTGTCCATGGACGGACGCTCTATCATTTTCAAGGTGATTTGGATCTTTGTATTGTATATATGTATTCTTGACTCGTTGAGTCGCTGTTGTATATATATCTGTTCTGTGGGTCCCATCGAGGACTGTTGTGTAATGGTATTACTTTGTTTTCCACCCGCACGAAAGTGCCTGGTGGGCGTCCTTGAATCATTTCTATGCGGGTTTGGCGGAAAGGGCTAAAACTTGCATAGGGCCGATTTGAGGGTGTTACAGAGTGGTATCAGAGCTCAGCAGTTGCGATACCCCACAAGTCCAGCCTGTAGGATACCCTAGCTAATGGCCGAAGTAGAGAGTCAAAACTATTTTGCAAAATCGGTTGGACAGATCTGATTAGGTCTGATTTTACTCCTTACCCTCTGCTAATCTCCTCTTACCTCTACGTGTTTTGAATCTGCTCTCTTATCTTCTCTTCGAGTCCAGGAATTCTCGTGGTTGGGTTTCCGTCGTACCTTCAGGGTTTCGCTCCTCTTTTGGTAACGGTGTTTCTACATCCGGTCTTCATGCTATCGGAGTGATCCTTTATCTGTGGTACCATTCTTTGTTCCTTGTTTGTGCCTTCCGGTGTTTTCCCACGCGACGACATCATCTACGCCAGATCCGATGCAGAGTCTGCATCACTCCTCTATTTCCGAACCTCGCTTGTCGAGATCTTCAGTCTGAATTCCGAGAGTTGGTTGCATAATTCTCCTATTCATGTGCAAAGTAATGCTTTGAGTGCGGGATGGAGTAGCTACCATACCACTACTCTTATCATTCGCTTTGTACATTGAATCGGTGGATCCAGCAATTTTACTCCGTCCACGGAAGTTAGAGGTGGCTTTATTTGTTGATACCTCTACCTTCGCCCTTTGTTCCCGGAGTGTTCTCTCGGCCATCACTGACAACGACCTCTTCTTAGTGGTGTCGCGAGCATCTACGCGAAGCGAGAAGATTCAGATCGCCGACCTTCTTCTCGGTACCACGAGGCGGATCTCGAGGGCGAGATCCTTTGTTAGTGGTGTCGAATTGTGGCATCCCGCTAAAACCAGTACTAGAAAATCGCTGTGTTTTTGTGCATTGCATCATCATGACTGCATGCTCATGTCATCATGCCACATTGCATTTGAGCATCGTCATCATCATGCATCTGTTTGTTTGAAACTCTTTTCGAAAAGCATATTTTGTTTTCTAAATACCCCGCCTTTATTTCAAATCCAAAACCCGGGTCTCCGGAATATTTTGTTGTCTACCAACGGATTTCAAAAGCCCCGTTTTAAATAATAAAATATTTTTATTTTATTTTTAGGGGGCAGCCGAACCGGGCCGATCCGACCCAGCCGGCCACCCCCAGTACAAAAACCAGAACCACCCAAACCCTTTTCTACCAAATACCCTACCCCTAATCCTACCCAGCCCCCCTCCACCTCACCCCACCCAATCAGTGCACGCCACCTCACCCTTCTCTTCCCTCACACAGCCACCACACACCCCCACCAGTTTTTCCACACACGCACACAGAGAGCACACACACACTCACCCAGCCAGCCCCGACCGACAGCCTCCCTCCCCTGGCCCCTGCCTCGGGATCTTCCCCCCTGCGGGCCCACCTTCCCCCGTGCCGACAGCCACCTCGGGGCTTTCCCCTGGCCCCGTGCCCCTACACGCCTCCCGCGCCTCCACCCCGCCACCATCCTCTCCCGCACGCGCCCCTGCTCCCTCCTCAACGTCTGCATCACCGCCGCCGCTCTTAGCTCCGCGTCGCCAGCAAGCTCGCCGGGCCGCCGCCTCCTCCCGCGCGACCCGCCTCTAGTCCGTCGGCCCCGAGCTCGGCCGCCGCGCCGCCACGGGCCCCCACCTCGCCGACCTTCCCCGCCTCCCCGCTGTAGAGCTCGCCAAGTCCGTCCTTCCCCGGATGCCTGCAACCTCCCCCACACCTCGCCCCCCCTGCTGCAGGTCCCCGTAGCGTCGCCTTCCCCGCCGCCTCCGTTCGCCCTCGTCTCAGCGGGCGCCGCCAAAGATCGTTGCCCCCTCATCCCTGCCCCGCCTGCGTGCCCTGCTCCTGTGCGAGCCCGTCCGCCCCACTTCCTCTCCTCCCTCTCCCGCGTCCGCACACACTTTTCCTCGCCTTCCTCCATCCTCCGCGCGACCTCATCAGCCATTGTCGTCGTCGAGCCGAGATGCCGCCTCTACGTGTCGGGCCCGCCGGAGACCTCCTCGTGTCGCTACTGCGACCCTCAGGACCGTGCCTGCCATCGACCTCCACCGTGTCCTCTTGTGTAGCAACGCCCCACCCCTTCCCCTGCAGCGACCCAAGCGCGCCCAATCTTCCTGCCGCAGTGCCGAGCGTCCTCTGTCCCGCGAGGCTCCATTGCATCATGTCAACCTTTGTCGCCTTGAAACACCCGCATCTGGCCCTGTTCTCTTTTTCTCTTGTCGAGTTGGTGCTGCTATTGGAGTTACCAGATGGAGTACATGTGTGCAGCTATGGACGCGAAGTAGAAGTGGAGGTGGGTGTGGTGGTTTGTGGATCAGGTGGAGATGTGGTAGTAAGGAGGTGATGTCCAGTGAAGATCGAACATCGCCAGCACGGAATGACAAGGTCGCTCTCATGGATCCATAGCCCCGATCTCGGAATGCGAAGGCCGAACCCCAAGATCTTCTCCTGGAGCGACAAGGTCTTCTTCACGGGATGCCAAGACCAGCTACCCGAAGACCATGGACCCGGAGAATCCGCGGACGACAAGCTCTTCTACCTGAACCCGAAGACCGCGGATGCGACAAGATCTTCTTCCCGTTGACCGAAGACCGATCCCGCTGACCTCGTCGAACCCGGAGACCCAGACCCAAACCCCAGGAACCCAAGATCGTCGAACCCCGATGTGTGAACCTTTCTCGAGCCCTATATATAAAACTTGTTGCATATTAATTGTTCATCTCGCATGCATATCATGTGGGTTGGGGGCATTATGCCGTATCATCGCACAATTAAATATGGAGTCTATATGCGGGATATCTTTGTCTTATTCCGGACTCCATTTAAATTGGCGTAGCGAACCGATGCCCTGTTTCGCCTTGTTAATTCAACATTTAAATTGCGGGGTAGATAAATAACTTGAACCTATTAATTAAATGTCGGGACCCCGGTTCCGCTTAATACTGTCTAGTTGCACCGTATCTGTGCCATGCCATGCATCATATCATAAACATGCCGATTCTTCTGCCGTAGTATTAAATATTTCATCCGGTGTTTCTTCTAGTGTTTGCTTCTTCGCGGACTAGGCCGATGAGTTGATGCGAGTGTTGACAAGTTCTCCGGATATGAACCTTCAGCAGTGTTTCCCAGGCGAGCATCTCTCCCCCTTCTACCTATTTTGCATTTATAGTCTTTATTTTCCTCCTGTTGATCTATTGCTATCCGTGTTGCGATGCTTTAGTTCCGTACCCGATATATCCCATGCAACCTCTATATTACCTTGGACACCTCCTATTACCTGTGTTTGGTAGATAGCTGGCCTTGCGAGTCGTAGTCGCTTGCTCAGGTGTGATCTCATGTTGTCAAGTACCACAGTTGTTGGAATGCTGGAAGATGTTTGTGGTGGAGAGGATCATGACTTTAAATACAACTATTAAATTGCTAGATATAACTAATGCAGAGGCATCGGTGGGCAATAGATGTTATTTGGTTCTTCCACGCTCACTTGTGTCCCATAGGATCCCGAGTACTTGATACTTGTTCCTTGATTTTTCGCACTATCCACATCCGGGAGGCCTTATGGACCCCCCTGAGCCAGAGCTTGATTCATTTCTATTTCTTGGGGCCACAAAGTAGTTTGGGGCTTTATTACTATCATGTACTTATGCCATGCTTTACTGCTTTATTTACGATTGTGCGTGGAGCACCTGTACTGATTAGGATCGTGACACGTTTTCGCTGTATAGACAAGCCCAGTCACATTTTCGGGTTCCCAGTCGTTTACAGCCGTCCACACAAACCCTGGGTCCATCTCGGAGCCGGCCAACTTCGTTGCGGGTAGCTTAGTGGGGTGGCCCCCTAAAATATTTTATGAATCCTGTGATCGCTTTGTCGTGAATGCCTCGTTGGGTTTTGAGTTGGTTTTCCGAGGTTGATCGAGTGTGTGTTGCTATTTGTGCACCCCTGCAGGGTAAAACTTTCTGAAAGCCGTGTCCGTGGTTATGGACGACTTGGAGCACAGTATCTCGATCATAGACAAGCATAACTAAAGTAGTACTATAAATTTGACTTAATATGTGACTAGTAATCAGCTCAATTATAACGGAATGGATATTGAAAATGCCAACGACTGGTGGATCTTGGTCGTATCATGTTCCGATATACCTGCCTAGTAAGTATTACAACTCCAATGGAATGTGATAAAAGTGTCAACAACTGCTGGGTTTTGGGATTCCTGAGGACAGTTATATCTGACTAGTAAATGTTCCAACTACAACGGAATGTTACCTAAAACTGCCCACTACTTATGCTATCAGGATGACTCGTGCTATCTATATCTGATTAGTAATTGCCGCAACTATAATGGAATGAGTAAATTTGCCAACTGTGTGAGTTCCTTGGTCCGACTTCCTCGTTTGGTCTCGAGGGGGAAATACCAGGATGGGTTTGTCTGGTGTTAGCTTCAGGCTGGATCCGGTTAGGTCTTTCTTATCCCTCTCTGATAACCGCTAGTGATACCGAGTCTCTATAGGTTGTTTAGTACCGCTGCGCTGCTGCTTCAGTCCACCATACCTATGTAGGCGAGAGCCGCCGAATTCTAGACTCGCCGTGTACTGGCCTCAGTACCGACGCTCCTCTTTTTCCTTTGCCCTTTGTCGGCACCCCTTTTGTTTTAGCAGGTTTGAGATCGACGTCGTTAGCAGGGTTACCCTTCTGGCTTGGCCTGGGCAGGGTTATGGACGCCATTGGTTATTCTTCAGGGCTCTTAGCCCCATTTGCATCTTCTCCGTAGACGGACGCTCTATCGTTTTCAAGGTGATTTGGATATTTGTATTGTATATCTGTATTCTTGACTCGTTGAGTCGCTGTTGTATATATATCTGTTATGTGGGTCCCATCGAGGACTATTCTGTGGGTCACAAGGCAAGTTCATCACTTTCTCATGCCCTTTGAGAGTCTTTATGAAAGTATTTGAAACTTGTGTGTTATCATCTATGTTCTAGAAGAGATAGAAAATAAGTATTTCCCAAAACAAATGAAATGCTATTATCATCCTAAGTGGTGATAAATACTAAGAATGACAATGGAATCTAAGATTCTAGTTGCCGAACCACTAGGGCTTAATAACCCATGACATCAGTGATTTTAGCGCCGTATAATACACATTAACCATGAGGTTTGGAATGGGACAGAGAAGTCAGTTAGATCTTCTTCTTTTCATATGTAGGCAAGATGACCTTAATGTGACGATGGATTCCTTGTGCAGATCCAGCATATGGATGGTCACCCTTAGGCCCCATGATTTTGGTGTCTATATTATCTGTGAGCGACTGCTGGAGGTATAGTCGGACCTTATGGAGCTTTCCAGGGGCATAACCGGCTCATAGAGTCTTCGAGAACTCATTAGGGTTATAGCTTGCCCGAAAGGGGGCTTAACAGAGATGTAGCTCGGCCCGAAGGATCGTGTAGACATATGGGGTCACAGAGAGGAATAGTGATTAGCTTGGATCACCTACTGGGCCCCACAACACGGAATTGTGGACGGGAAAGTACGCTCGGTTGTGCAACAAGGAGTTCATCTCTCATGGTAAAAGTAACGCACCTCTACAGAGTGTAAGAACTGTAACTTGTTACTCCCTGTTCCGGGAAGGAGCTATGAACGTGGCAGGAAAGGAACTCCATGAAGTTCTGGTCAACCTGTGAAGGCTGATGGGCATAGTTTTTGATAATAAAAACAATCTTTGAAGAAATGTTTATGAAAACTACATAGTGCCAAGGATTGACAGTCCGAAGTGGCAGATAGTGCATCAAACTTCCCACCTTGCATATAATGAACTTGTTGGGTAACACTGTTACTCGCTCTTTCCTTTGATCCCCTACTTAGACTCTGAGGATCCAGAAGATACTCCAATATATGCTGCTGAAGGACAAGAGAATGTCTACTACGAGGAACCTGACCTGACCGGAGGAGTGGAAGGGGTGGACTATGAAATACACTATGGAGTGGAGGGCAACGAGTCCGAGTAGTTTCCTTAGTTATTAGTAAACCAATTGAGCCGATCAATATGAACTTTATATAATAAGTTGTTGAACTCAATTCGGAGTATGAGTTTGAACTTTGAATCTTCCGCTGAAACTTCTTAAGTTTGGTTTGTAATTTTGAATCACTTTAAGTCTTGAACTTCTGGTATTATAATAATAATGAAGTGTGTATGTTTGTAATATGGACCCACAATGTTACTGGTGTACCACTCTGAGGGATGTGATATGTACAGAATGGTATTCTATGGATGTCATGTCGACGACTATAGTGTACTACACATGCAATGGTATGCTGGGTCACCGCAGCTAGTATCAGAGCAATTGCTTTGACCTTAGGTTGGAAACCTAGTAATGGGTATTACCTGTAGGAGTCTAGGAGCAACGGTAAAGAGTTCTCTAGATTATATGATGAAAATTCAATTGGGAATATTTCGTTATATCTTTTAGTGCGATAATTCTTTATTATGATGCATTATTATAATTAATGGTTACTAATTATGAATATTTTGTATATAGTGAAAATGGCACCAAAGTTTTCCAAACAAACTTTGGTAAGGAAAGAAGAGACTCTCGATGATCAGGGGACTTTAACTAAACATCTTTGACAACTTTGGAGGGTTTTTGGTTGTACAACTACTATTCCAATTAGTACCTTTACATACCATGATGGGCGAATGTTAGACAAATATTGTGTTAGTATCCATCTACTAGAAAATCTTGGTTTATATCACGATTTACCTATGGGTGAAGGTAGAAGTCACCTAGCAGCATATCATGTTGCTATTCTGGAGGTGATATCCAATATTAGGGAGCACAAATCCCAAGAGTTAGCAAGAAGCACATTCGCTGTGATTTCTCGTGACTCTATAGACATGGAGCTAGTCCCGGATCATCTTACTTTAGTAAAGAAGCATCCAAAATTAGCTTACAAGTTTATGGATCAGTATTGACCGATAGTTGGGTCTTTGTATAAGTCACATCAGGTTATTGTGTAGGATAAGAATGATATGCTAGAGGATTTAACTAATCCTGAATGAAGGGAGAAGTTATCATCTCAATTAGAGAATGAAGAAGTGGGTAGGCGGGTTAGCCCAAATTTTAAGGATATACCTATAGATCCAACATCTTGCACACCATATCCTTATTCACCTATGCCAGAACCCACTAGATATCCGGATGAGGGTACTAGTTATGCCGTACCATAGAATTCTCGGGGAACCAAGGATTCAGAACTACCTATTGGAAACTTTGAAGGATGGATGTATGGGTCAATAGATGGATCTACTAGGAATCCTATTCCTGTAGAAGATTCTGTTGGCAATACTAGGCAAACTAGTTGGATGGGAGTGAGGTCTTATTCCATTGATGGAAGGAATGCCCATGTGGAGGATGTAGAATCCGATGAGTAAGATCTTGAAGAAAGGGTGTTTGAGTCACCGGAACATTATCCTACCCCAGATAACGTGCACTATCCAATTATAGCTGAGGACTATCATACCCAGCAGAGTACTTGGGGAGCACCGGAAGCGGTATATTCTGTCGATTACTCTGGAGTCGGGATGCAGGAGGTGCTTGAAGAAGATAGTGAAGATGATGTTTCTGATGATACCTCAGATGAGTTGGAAGGTATGTACACACTTCAGCTGAATGACGTGTCGAGTCTAGATACTTCTGATACTGAGTATCGTCCATCGAAGAGGCAAGTTGTTCCCGAGATGGTGTGTCATACTTCATGTTAGCACGGTTGTACTCCGGGTATGTACGACGAACGTCGTAACTTCTGGGGAGCATTACCACTTAAGGTGAAGTACTTCCAGTTGGGTAATGCATATGGTAGAGTTTGAGAGCTTGATGTAATTAAATAAGTGGGGTAGTATCCACATGAGTTTGTAATACCTAAATGGTACGGGCTTGTAATGACGTTGTACTGACTATGTTGTTTGTAATGTGTAATATGTGAAATGCAGATTTGGTTCTTATTTGGATTCTGTTTTCCTTGTGTGACTAGTTCTGTGCATGAAGTTGAGCTCAGAACACATATGCATGATGTAATTATGAGTGTTCGCTTTATGTTACATGACTAGGGGGTTATGGAAACGGGTGTAGAGGATTAGAACGAACAACAACGCATGGAGCGCGAGGCTAAGGGAGAGGCAGATGAAGACGCCAAAATGCATGCAGATTTACCACCACCACCAATGAGGCCATTAATGGAGCAGAATTTCATGTAATATTTGCATATGATGCAAGAGTCCCATAACAAGTTTATGGAGGGGTTAATGGATCGAGTGGGACATCAGAGGAAACCTGAAGGACGTGGTGTAAGTCTTTTCAATTTTTAGAATGCAAGGCCCTTACCTTTTGCATCAGCCCTAGAATCATTGGATGCAGAGGATTGGTTAGCAGATACAGAGAGAAAGTTGAAAACTGTAGGATGCAATAATGAAGAAGAGTTGAGGTATGCAACACATCTTCTGACCGGACCTGCAACATCATGGTGGGAGAATCAGTTAGCAATATAACTTCCAGGAAGGGAGTACAACTGGGAGGAGTTCAAGCAGAGGTTCCGTGAGTATCATGTTCCAGAAAGTGCGATGGAGTTGAAGTGTAGAGACTTTGAAGAGCTTTAGCAGGGATATACCAGTGTCATGAACATTCGGGAGTTTAGTCAACTATCTCATTATGCTAAGGATGAAGTGAACACTGAGGAAAAGAGGAAGAAACGTTTCCTGCGTGGTTTAAATCCATTTGTGAAGATGCAGCTAAGGCTAGCCAATAAGCATACTTTTCAATAGTTACTTGATGCAGCCACAAAATTTGAGGATGATTATAAGAATGTCCAAGAGGATCGAAGGAAGACAACAAAAAAGGAAACCAAGAGAATCCAAGCAAGTAAGCCTAAAACTAACCTAGAGTTCAAACCAAGAACTAGACCCTTCAATAGCAACAACAACCCCAATCGAAGTGCCAATCCAACCGGAAGGAATGTCATATGTCACAATTGCAAACTTCCAGGACATATTAGCAAGGATTGCAAGAAGCCAGTGATTATTTGTTATGGTTATGGTAAAAAGGGTCATATCAAGCCAGAGTGCCCAAGCAAACCACCAAGTGGTTGGCCCACCAAAGGTGGAGGAAAAGTCAGTGGAGGCAGCGGACAACCTAACAGGGGAATGATACGTTGATAACGTATCTATAATTTTTGATGTTCCATGCTTGTTTTATATCTACTTACTTATGTTTTGTCCACACTTTAGAGTATTTCTATACACTTTCTTGGACTAACCTATTAACAAGATGCCACAGTGCCAGTTGCCTGTTTTCTATTGTTTTTGGTTCCAGGAAAGTCAGAAAATGAATATTCTCGGAATTGGACCGGACAAAAGCCAAAGTCATTATTTTCCCACAAGACTCAGGGAGCCAGAAGGAGAGACGAAGGGGGGCCATAGGGTGGCCACACCACCCCTGGGCGCGCCCCCCTGGCCATGCCAGGGCATGGTATGGGCGCCCTGGCTGGCCACCGACCTTGCCCCTTCGCCTATAAGAAGCCGCCGATGAGAAAACCCTAAATCGAACAGCCTCCAGCCATGAAGAGTTCCGCAGCGCCGCCGCCACCAAAGGGGAGATTCGGGGGACAGAAAGTCTCTGTTCCGGCACCCTGTCGTGACGGGAAAGTGCCCCCGGAGCCATCTCCATCGATCTCCACCACCATCTCCATCGCTGTTGCTAATTCCCATGATGATAAGGGCGTAGTTCTCTCTCGAGTCTAAGGGTTCTACCGGTAGCTATGTGTTCATCTCTCTCTCTATGCATGATCATATTGTGATCATGAGCTTTGTAATCAAGTAGATCTACCTTTCTACTCAAGTGCTTTAATAGATCTTTGGCTCTCCCCATGTGTGTGAAAGTGACCGTGTGCACACCGTGGTGGCACTTAGGCTAGAGATTACAAATACTTGTTATGAGCTATATTTGGAGTTGGATGTTTCTATGAAATTGTGGTGTTTCTTGGAACCATCTAGTGCTCAAGGTGACAGTGTGGGTTATCTAGATGGGGAAATCGAACTTTGAGGAGTGTTGTTATAGCCCTACCATGGATTAGAGTGTCCAACCAGAGAGTAGTTAAGATTAGTATCATGAAGAGAAGATATTTATATGAGAGTGTTCACTAGTGAAAGTATGATCCCTAGGCCTTGTTTCTAAGCATTGAAACACCGTTTGCAACTAGATCTATTACACGTTTCCTTGCTTCCATCTTTATTTCAGTTTGCCGTTAGTCTCTTCCACGCCATCAAGCTATTTTCTAGCATTGTTGTCTTATATCCATACCACTCGTATTTCACTATCTCTTCGCCGAACTAGTGCACTTATACACCTGACAAGTGTATTGGGTGTGTTGGGGACACAAGAGACTTCTTGTATCTTGATTGCAGTGTTGCTTGAGAGGGATACCTTTGACCACTTCCTCCCTGAGTTCGATAAACCTTGGGTAATCCACTTAAGGGAAAACTTGCTGCTGTTCTACAAACCTCTACACTTGGAGGCCCAACAACTGTCTACAAGAATAGAAGTGCGTAGACATCAAGCTGTTTTCTGGCGCCGTTGTCAGGAGGTAAGGTAAAAGGTATTGACATCCTCTGGTGTGAGTGCTCGACGTTATTTCCTTTAGATTCTGCAATTTTTTCTTTTTGTTTCTTGTTTTCACTAGTTAGGCTTAATGGAAAATAACAACAAAATTAGAGAGCTTTATAGTATTTATCTTGAGTTAGGACATGAAGTGTTTGAAGAGAAAATTAAAAAACCTATGGAACTTTATTTGCATGCTAATAGCAATGTTGTTAGTATGAATTCTTTGGATACCATTATTGCTAATGCTATGGAAAAGTCTAAGCTTGGGGAAGCTAGTCTTTATGAAAATGATCTTTTTAGTTCCCCAGCTTTGGAAGATAGCTATTCTATTGCTTATGATGATACAAAACCTCCAATATATGATGATTACAATGATGAGTATGATATTTTTAGTCCACCTACTATGGAGGATAAAATTAATTATGATTACAATATGCCTCCTATATTTGATGATTATGGTGATGAGAATAATAATGATATCTATTTTGTTGATTTTGCTCCCACTACAATTAACAAGAATGAATATTTTTATGTGGAGAGTATGAATTCTTTTATGCATGTGGCTCATGATAAGAATGTTTCATGTGATAGTTATATTGTTAATTTTATTCATGATCCTTCTAAAAGTTATTATGAGAGAGAGAAACATGGTTTTATGCATCTCAATAATATTAAGTTTCCGCTCTTTATGTTGAAAGTCTTGAAGTTGCACTTGTTTTGCTTTACTATGCTTGTTGCTTTGTGCTTTCATGACTTGTTTCTTTACAAGATTCCTATGCATAGGAAGTGGGTTAGACTTAAATGTGCTTTGAGTTTGCTTCTTGATACTCTCTTTTACTTCAATTCATATTTCTTATGTGAGCATCTTCTCAAACTATCATGCCTAACTTAAAGGTGTTAAAGAAAAGTACTTATTGGGAGATAACCCAAAAGTTTTAGTTGAGTCTTGGAAGTTATTGCTTCAGTAATAACCTCTCCTTATCCTTTTTATTTGCTTTTTGTGCCAAGAGTAACCTCTAATGAGAGAGAAGTAATGCTTCGGAAAGTTGTTGTCCTGAAACAGATTTTTATGCTTCGCTGTAAAAATTCGTGTAAAATCTCTGTATGTCGGTTTGAGCTGTAATTTTTCGTTCTTCTGCCCCAGGTTGTTATCCAACTTTCGTTAGTTCAACAATTTTCGATTTTAGCAACAAACAGTCTTCGAAAAAATC
The DNA here is from genome assembly GCA_910589775.1 of Avena eriantha. Lineage (NCBI taxonomy): Eukaryota > Viridiplantae > Streptophyta > Magnoliopsida > Poales > Poaceae > Avena > Avena eriantha. The sequence continues at coordinate 221,624,040 of OU342742.1, forward strand.
GGTTTCTACCTGCTGGTATGTTTTGACAGATTTCTGCCATTATTTGCATTTTCTTCTTGTTTATTCCTTTTTGGGTTCTTTTTGGGGAATTGAGCTTTTTGAGGGAAGTGCTACAGTAAGTTTTGTTTTAATGGAAGTTTTACTTGTGTTGTAAATGAACCAAAAGACTTATTATCTTGAGTACACTAATGTTGCTAATGAAGATTGTGTGAAGTTTTGTATGAAGGAAAAATTTCAGTTGTAGGGAAAGAATGATGTAATGAGATGAAGAATGGACTAAATCTCAAGCTTGGGGATGCCACCTGTGTCACCCCAATAAATATCCAAGAAGTACAAGTGTCAAAGCTTGGGGATGCCCAAGGCATCCCCTTCTTCATCAATAAAAATCTTAGGTTTCTTCCAAACAATTCATTTTTATTGTTTTATGCATAGTTGTGTTGTTCTTGGAGCGTCTTCGTTTTTGTTTTTGGTTTTTGTTAGCTTCGTTCGCTTATTTTGTTTAGTTTGCTTGAATAAATTGGTTGGACCCCCTCATTCATACATTAGTTTTCAAATAAGTTTGGTTTGGATTGGAAAAGAGTAGGAAAAGTTCATGCTTAAGTGGTAAAAGGAGCTTGTTTTTGACTGTGACCTATGCTTTGTCATGCCATGCTTGGTATTGTTTTGGCTTTATACTTAGTGATTTTTGCTGTAGCATGACATGTTATAACCAATTGATTTTGCTTAATGTGCCTTGAAAGAATCATCCGTTGTTTTAGCATATTAAAGCATATTATTGTGGTATTCTCCTTTGATGCTTTATTTGGGTTAACTTGGCGCATGCTCACACCATGTTATGACTATCCCAAGTCACCATAGCCTCGATGATCATTTAGTTTTCGACTTGTAATATCACTTTATGCTTTAATTAATGATGTTTTGTCGCTCTACATGATTATGGCCATTATTGCTCTCTTAGTTGGTCGCTCCTAGTCTTTTGCTAGCCTCCATAACCAAGTATGAGTTCCACTCACGCATCCAACTCCTAAAACCAAGTTATTCCAAAGAGTCCACCATACCTACCTATTAGCATTTGTTATTCCAAGTTTATTCATGTTTTTACCTACCTTCCGAATTAAACTTGTTATGAGAAAACTAGTGATTAAAGCTCTCACGAACTTGATGGCACACTTTACTTTTCTTGCCCTTAATAAACTTGAACCATTGTGTCGTCTATGTTGTATATGCTTGCACTTATATGTTGGGGATTAGAAGAACCATGCTATCATGGGGAACGCTTTCAACATTGCACTTGTACTTTGTACCTGGTTGATATCATGCTCTTTTGTCTATGGATGTCGTCGGTGTGAAATGAAAGGGGAGCTTGTAAGTCCATGGAGTTATGTATTTATGTTAGAGAAACGTCTGGGCCACCGGTCTAATCCATGCTATCATGGTGGAAACCTGCAGCGGAACCATAATGAGCTTTTTATGAAGCATTCTTCTTATAAAAAAGAGTCAGATATTGAGAAAAAAGAAAAAGAAAAAAAAGATATGAGAAAAGAGGAAAGAGATAAAAAAGCACCATTTTCCCATGGTAAATAAGAAGATTGATGAGATGCTCGTTGTCTGCTTGCCTTGTCATTTTTATATGGGGATTCTTTCGTATCATCGGGCAAGGGGTACCCCGTTGGCGGTTCTCTATGATACACATGTACTTACTATGACAAGAACTTACCGGTAACTAAAGTTGAGTAGCATGAGGAGCGACCCTCGTTTTCAAGGGACATGAGATTTCTAACTTATACTTTGTCAAGCATATACTCCATAGTTTGTTCACTTTAACCTTAATCACTTCAATATGCTTATGATAGGGGCAATGAGAGCTAAAAGCTAATAAGTACCATAATTTTTGGAAGCTCTTTATGAAACTTGAATCCCTGCTTCCTTCAATGAAGGGCCTTTCTTCTACTTTTATATTGAGTCTCCACCTTCTATCTTTATGCACCTATTTTGAGAGCATAGTGGCCATTCTTAGTTCTATGTGCATTGTCCCAAGACTTGTTGATTGATGCATAATTTTGATATTGCTTGTTCTTAAACTATTTGTATCTAGTCACTCTTATGAACTTTGAAGGTGTCGTATGCATTTATGTTTGCTACTCTATGAGGAACAAGCTGAATGCCGCTATGCTATGTTTTATTTATGTGAAACAAACAAACGTCTTGCAAAGCATTGTTATTCATGAATCTTTTGTTTGTGCCTTTTCATGTTAAAACATAGTTGCTATGTCTTATTGTTAGAACTTTATCTTTCATGCTATGTTGAAGTACTATGATCCTAGCTATCAATGTTTTACAAATGCTTTGATCAAGTTTATGATAGTGCATGTCACCTCAAAAATTATTCTTTCTTTTTATCACTTACCTACTCGAGGACGAGCAGGAGTTAAGCTTGGGGATGTTGATACGTTGCTAACCTATCTATAATTTTTGATGTTCCATGCTTGTTTTATATCTACTTTCTTATGTTTGTCCACACTTTGGAGTATTTCTATACACTTTCTTAGACTAACCTATTAACAAGATGCCATAGTGCCAGTTGCCTGTTTTCTGCTTTTTTTGGTTCTAGGAAATTTAGAAAATGAATATTCTCGGAATTGGACCGGACAAAAGCCAAAGTCGTTATTTTCCCGGAAGACTCACGGAGCCAGAAGTAGAGACGAAAGGGGGCCATAAGGTGGCCACACCTCCCCTGGGCGCGGGTCCCCCTAGTCGCGCCAGGGCATGGTGTGGGCCCCCTGGTCGGCCACTGACCTTGCCCCTTCGCCTATAAGAAGCATCCGATGAGAAAACCCTAAATCGAATAGCCTCCAGCCACGAAAAGTTCCGCACCGCCACCGTCACCGAAGGGGAGATTCGGGGGACAGAAAGTCTCTATCTCAGCACCCCGCCGGGATGGGGAAGTGCCCCCGGAGCCATCTCAATCGATCTCCACCACCATCTCCTTCGATGTTGTTGATTCCCATGATGATGAGGGAGTAGTTCTCTCTCAAGGCTAATGGTTCTACCGGTAGCTATGTGTTCATCTCTCTATCTATGCATGATCATATTGTGATCATGAACTTTGTAATCAAGTAGATCTACCTTGCTACGCAAGTGCTTTAATAGATCTTTGGCTCTCCCCATGTGTGTGAAAGTGACAACGTGCACACCATGGTGGCACTTAGGCTAGATATTACAAATACTTGTTATGAGTTATATTTGGAGTTGGATGTTTCTATGAAATTGTGGTGTTTCTTGGAACCATCTAGTGCTCAAGGTGACAGTGTGGGTTATCTAGATGGGGAAAGCAAACTTTGAGGAGTGATGTTATAGCCCTACCATGGATTAGAGTGTCCAACCGGAGAGTAGTTAAGATTAGTATCATGAAGAGAAGATACTTATATGAGAGTGTTCACTAGTGAAAGTATGATCCATAGGCCTTGTTTCTAAGCATTGAAACACCGTTTGCAATTATACCCGTTACATGTTTGTTTGCTTACATGTTTATTTCAGTTTGCTATTAGTCTCTTCCACACCATCAAGCTATTTTCTAGCACCGTTGTCTTATATCCATACCACTTGTATTTCACTATCTCTTCGCCGAACTAGTGCACCTATACACCTCGCAAGGGTATTGGGTGTGTTGGGGACACAAGAGATTTCTTGTATCTTGATTGCAGGGTTGCTTGAGAGGGATACATTTGACCACTTCCTCCCTGAGTTCGATAAACCTTGGGTAATCCACTTAAGGGAAAACTTGCTGCTGTTCTACAAGCCTCTGCACTTGGAGGCCCAACAACTGTCTACAAGAATAGAAGTGCGTAGACATTAGGGAGGAATTTTGTCAAGAACGACAATGGTAAGAGGAGCAGGCCTACTGGGAAGCTGAATTGTGCAACCTTGGAGGAGGTGGATAACTCCGAGCACGCACTAATAGGTATGATCAAGATCCTTACCTATTCTAGAAAAGTTCTATTTGATACGGGTGCAACTACTTCATTCATATCTAAAAAAATTTGTGATAAGTTCGGGATTAGAAGGGCAACGTTAGCAAACCCTATGACCGTAGTGACGGCCGGGGGAAATGTAGTGGTACGCCACATTAAGCAAGATCAAGTTATCTTGATCTTTGGTTGTACATATTTTGCGGACCTATATGTGATTCCATTAAAGGGAATTGCAATAGTGCTGGGTATGGACTGGATGACTGAACGTGGAGCCCAGATAAATTGTGAGGACAAAACTATTTCAATCAAGACTCCAAGTGGAGGAAGGATAGTATATCAAGCTGATAAACATAGTCATATCATGGTAGATCTTCAACTGAACTCAATGAAGGAGGTTAAGCTGGAAGATATTCCTGTAGTGAAGGAATTTTAGGATGTTTTTCTAGCAGAGTTACTAGGAATGCCACCTGATCGGGAAATAGAATTCACCATTGACCTAATATCTGGTACAACACCTATTGCTCAAGCACCATACAAGATGGGTCCTAAAGAGTTAAAAGAGCTTAAAGAGCAAATTGATGAGTTAGCCAGAAAAGAATTTATTTAGGAAAGTGTATCCCCATGGGGAACTCTGGTGATTTTCGTGGATAAAAGAGATGGAGGACGAAGAATGTGTGGGGATTACAAAAATCTCAACAATGTCACCATCAAGAACAAGTACCCATTGCCAAGAATTCAAGATCTATTTGACCAAGTCAAGGGAGCTAGAGTATTTTCCAAGATTGATCTAAGATCAGGATACCATCAGATAAAAATCAAACCTGAAGATGTTCCAAAAACATCATTTGTTTCAAGGTATGGTCATCATGAGTATCTCGTCGTACCTTTTGGTTTGACCAATGCACTAGCAATCTTCGTGAACTTGATGAACAAAATCTTCATGTCTTAACTGGACAAGTTTGTTATAATGTTCATTGATGATATTTTGATATATTCAAAAGATAAAGAAGAGCATGCTGATCATTTGAGGATAACATTGCAAATCTTAAGGGAACACAAGCTATATGCTAAGTTCATCAAATGTGAATTCTGGTTGGACAAGGTAGAATTTCTTGGTCATGTGATCAGTAAAGATGGAATTGCAGTAAATCCATCCAAAGTTCAATCAGTGTTGGAATGGAATGCACCAACGAATGTGAAGCAAATCCGAGGTTTCTTAGGAATGGCTAGTTATTATTGGAGATTCATTGAAGGTTTTTCCAAGATAGCTAGACCAATGACCAAATTGCTAAGAAAGAATACACCATTCATATGGGATGAGAAATGGGATGAGGAATTGAAATCCAGATTAACTACTGCACCAATCTTAGCTATACCGGAAACTGGAAACGATTACACAATATATTGTGATGCATCCAAGGAAGGATTGGGATGTGTGCTAATGCAAGATCGTAAGGTAATCACTTATGGATCTATACAACTGAAACAACATGAAGTTAATTATCCAACACATGATTTGGAGTTAGCAGCAATAGTCTTTGCTTTAAAAGGATGGTGGCATTTCCTCTATGGAGCAAGATGTGAACTATACACTGATCATAAAAGTCTCAAATATTTCTTCACTCAGAAGGAGCTGAATATGAGGCAGAAAAGATGGTTGGAGTTCATCAAGGATTATGACCTTACAATTAACTATACTCCAGGAAAGGCCAATGTAGTAGCAGATGCTTTAAGCCGGAAGAGTACGGATACTCAACCCATCAATAGAGAACTGCCAAAAGAGTTGCAAATGGATTTGGAAAGGTTAGAAATACAATTTCGAAAGACATAAGTCCATGTAGTCTTAGCTAACATGAGGGTTATGGAAGATCAAAGCAATGATCTTCGTCATGAGATCTATCGACATCAACTTGATGATCCGTTTATTGCTGAAGAAATCAAAAGAATTTCCGAAGGTCAAAAATCAGTTTTTCATCTAGGAGATTATGGATCTTTGTGGTTCCAAAACCGTCTTTGTGTACCAGATGTACTAGAGATCAGAGTGGTGATACTCCGAGAAACACATGAAACACCATATTCTATACATCCAGGAAGTACAAAGATGTACATGGATTTGAAAGAATTGTTTTGGTGGACCACCTTGAAAAGAGATATTGCAAAGTATGTATCTGAATGCCATACTTGCCAAACGGTCAAGGTAGAACATCGAAGTCTAGCAGGACCATTACAACCTTTGGAAATTCCGGAATGGAAGTGGGAAGAAATTGGTATGGATTTTATCACAGGATTACCCATGACACCGAAACGAAAGGATATGATATGGGTGATTACGGATAGATTCATGAAAAGTGCACATTTTATTGCGGTAAATCAAAAAGATAATGCCGAGAAGTTAGTGGAAATCTATGTCAAAGAGATAGTAAGTAAGCACAGAGTACCCAAGAAAATTGTATCAGATAGAGGATATGTGTTTACTTTAGCATTTTAGAAACAATTACATGAAGCACTTGGTTCAAAGTTGGATTTCAGCACAGCCTATCATCCATAAACTGGAGGCAAGATAGAAAGAACCAATAAAATCTGGAAGGACATGCTTAGAGCTTGTGCATTAGACTTTGGAGGTTCGTGGGAAGATCATCTACCATTGGTAGAATTTTCTTACAACAATAGCTATCAGAGTAGTCTGAAAGCCGCACCATACCAAGTACTTTATGGGAGAAAGTGTAGATCACCAATATGTTGGTATGAACCTAGTAGTAGCAAGGAATTTGCACCAAATTATATCAAGGAGAAGCAAGATATCATCGATATTATTAGAGATCGATTGAAGATAGCTCAAAGTCGATAGAAGAGTTATGCTGATCAAAGTCGAAGATCATGGCATCTAGAAGTGGGGGATATGGTATATCTCAAAGTAAGTCGAATGAAGGGTGTTAAGAGATTTGGAGGCAAAGGAAAACTAAGTCCGAGATATATCGGACCATTCAAGATACTGAGTCAGAATAGAACAATATCTTATGCTCTTGAGTTACCAAAAAGACTGGCTCAAGTTCATAATGTTTTCCATGTGTCATAACTATGAAAATGTCTTAAAGTACCCGATGATGCAATTACACATCAAGAAATTGAGTTACAAGAAGATTTGACTTATGTTGAGAAACCCTGTAAAATTCTGGAAGAGAACTAGAAAAGGTTGAGAAATAGGGCAATCAAATAGTGCAAGGTACAATGGGAACATCACCCGGAGCGAGAAGCCACATGGGAGAAAGTGGATGACTTAAGAGAAGCATATCTAGAACTATTCAGGTACACATCAAAAAACTTCGGGACAGAGTTTAATTTAAGGGGGGAAGTCTGTAACACCCCAGCATTTAGGCACCAACGAAGGGTAGAATTAGGAATCTGCGCATGTGCATGCATTCATCTATAAAAATCTGGGTAAATTTTTCACCAAACAAAATCCTAAAGTGATCGGAGTTTCTTTCACTATCTAGAGGTAGGATTAGCTCTTTATAGTGATTGCTATAAATTTTGACATGACCTTTAGGAGTTAATGTGTTTTGGGGGGAAATAATTTGAATCCAAATTTGAAATTTAATTCATTTGGAAAATATTTGAAAATTTGAAGTGAATAATATTATATTGTTTTCCAAAATGATTTAGTAACATTGTTTGATATATTAAAGATATATTAATCAATAATAAGAAATCGAGACAAAGAAATTTAAATAAGAAATGAATTCTTATTTCTTTTCTTTATCCTATAACAATATTAGAATGTGAGGTAGATACAACAAATAAAAAGAAAACCTGAATTACAAGAAAATGAAACTTTATAAAATTATAAGAATATTATTACAAGATTATTTACAAAAAGAATAAAAAGAAGGTTACAACCAAAATCTATACTACCTATCTATTCCTATACTACATCTTGAGCATCCAGATCTTGTTCCTGCAAAATAAGATAAACAACTCAAAAAGAAATAAAAGGTTAGTTGGTTATTTGTACTGTTAGTGGTGAATAGTGAAGTGCACTGTTCATATTACCTCATTGAGTAGTTAAAATGGGCAAATTTCACCAATGTATAGAAGTTGTTCTTTTCAAGTAAATAGCTTCAGATGCACATCATTAGCATAATAAAAGGGGCAAGTTTCACCATATCAGTAACTGGCAAAAGGATAGAAGTGAAAACCAATTCACTTGATCTGATCCACAACTAGCTCAAACAGGAAAGCAGCTCAGTCAAGTAACTGCATGTAATGTGTTGTCAAAACAGCAGCAGTAGCACAAGAAGTCAAAAGGGAGTATGCTACCGTAGCATAACTATTAGTGAGCTCATTCTATCCTCACCTTCTTAAGCACACAGCAAGAACACATTGAGCTTGCCAAATTCCCAAAAAATCCACCAGCCAAGAAACACAACAAACCATCCAATCATCCACAAGATGGTGACATAAGGAGGGGGTGGTACAGGAGGATAGCAAGTCCAAGTACAAGATCACAGGAGCTAGGAGGAGCAGAATTAGTACCAAGGGGTAAAGAGCAAGATCAAGCGACCAAGATCAACCAGCACCACAACATCATCACCAATAATCAAGTTGTGTGGTGAGTACACATAAAACCATCACATGATCAAATCATCTTAGATTATCAGAGCATGTGTTGTTTCATATGAATCTTCTCATAAAAACACCCAAGTGGGGTGTATCCATCACAAAAGGAATTTAAATGAAAGGCGATGATCAATTTTTGCAAACAATACCAGGATCTTAGTCTGCGCATCAGTGATCTTGGACAATAATCCCTACTTTCCCAATCAAACATACAATCAGCCTTAAATGAATAATTTTGGGCACATCTTTTGAAATAGTAGCACCTTAGAAATTATTTCATTATAAGCATACATATCAAATAGTAAGGATCCATTATATGGTCATACCAAGGGACTATCAAATTAATTCTCAAGCACTATAGTAATTCTACTTGGTGATGATCCATCATAGATTACTGAACAAGGGAGGCAGCAGATAAAAACAGTTGTTCTTACCTAGCTATGCCTAAGACCAGCATCATAGGCCAAAGGAAATTCATAGGCACCATAGGCTAATATATCCAGCAGGAGTTTTCAACTCATTTTAGCATCAAGCCACTCTGGAACATAGGTAGAATAAAGCTAGTACTAGAATAAACCATGTGTACCATTCCAAGGAAGGTGTCGCAATGATTTATTCTAACCAAGCAAATCCTACACAGAGATTCAAACTCTTGTAGAAAGATATTCAAAACATCTTCCCAATGTAGTAATTAGGAATCATAGTGTTTTACATAAAAGAACTATCATCAGAGGCATCAATAGTAACTTCCCAGACAGCCAAATACATGTTCTAGTACTGAAACTAGCTAACCATCACGAGTAATCAGATATTAGACTAGATCTGAGTCACGACATCACCATTTGTACAATGACAGTTGAAAGGGAAATGGACGTCGCCTAGAGGGGGAGGGGTGAATAGGCGTTTTAAAATTATTACGGTTTAGGCTCTAATAAAAGCGGAATAAAACTTAACGTTTAATTTATCAAGCCAAAACCTATATTCACTAGGTTCACTAAGTGCACCAACAACCTATGCTAAGAAAGATAAACAACAAGGTGATAGCAAGATATAATACTTCAAGCATGATGGCTATCACAATGTAAATTGCATAAGTAAAGGGCTCGGTTGAGAGATAACCGATGGACGCGGAGACGATGGTTTGTTTCCCAAAGTTCACTTCCAAAGAAGCTACGTCTCCGTTGGAGAGGTGCGGGGGTGCAATGTACTTCGAATGCCACAAGTGGCTCACCTCGAGGTGTGGTGGCTCGATGCTCACCCAACGCCACACAAGGCCTCACCCCAAGATGCGAAGGCATGCAACCTACCGACGCCACAAAAGGCTCACCCTATTCTCTCGTGAGCTCGTCACAAAGGCCTACTCATGTTCCACTATGGCACACTTGAGAGCGGTCACCGAACCGTACAAGGTTGGGGCAATCTCCACAACTCAATTGGAGGCTCCCAACAACAATGCCATAAAGGCTACAAAGCCACAAAAGGCAACCAGGCCACAAAAGGCTACAAGACCACAATAGGTCAACAATCCAACCACACAACTGTCTAGGGTTCCAAGAACCCAAGAGAAACAAGCCCAAGGGCTTGAACTCGCTGAATCTCCGAGGAGAACTCAAACCTATGAACCAAATGCAAGAGGCAAGTCCTTCACTCTCAGATTCCACCAAAGCTACAAAAGCTATTGGGGGAATAAGGGAGGAAGAACACAAGAGGAGAAAACAAAACTCTCCAAGATCTAGATCCCAAGGATTCCTTCACAAAGAAGGGATTTGGTTTGGTGGGGATCGTAGATCTAGATCTCCTCTCTCAAATCCCTCAAAAAGATGCTAGAATCATAGGAGGGGGAAGGGGAGAGGGCAAGCTCTTCAAGGTCAACAATGGAGGAGAGAGAAGGGCAAAACCAAGAAAAAGCAAGTTAGGCCCGAAGGGGAAAGGGGAGCTCCTTTTAAAGGGCTCCCTGATCTGCCCGTTACTCACAGATCCGTGCACGGCCGGTAGTACCGGTGGTCACCGGTACTACCGCCTGGGCCGGTACTACCGCCCAAGATTCCGGCTGAAGACCGTCAAATAGCGCAAACCAGGCAGAGAGAGTACTGAACCAAAATCGGGTTTACCAAAAGTTGGGTCGAAATTAAGACCGATACTACCGGAGGCATTTCTGCCCGAGTAGTACTTCTGGCGCCTGGTCGGTACTTCCGGTCAGAGAAACTTCAGAAACCAAAACTGCAATAACTTTCACATCCAAACTCCAAACGAGACGAAACCAATTTTGTTGGAAATATTGGGTATCACCAAGGGAGAAAATGCCATGAATATATATGTGAGATACCTCCCAAGATGTGGAGTCAGAAAAACCGCAAGATAAAAAACACAATAAGATATGAATGGGAAATCCATGTTTGATGAACTGGAGCTTGGTATGAAGATAACCATAAGCTCTAGATCCTCACATGGACAAGAACCAAACAACAACCAAGAAAGATGATGCTATGTATGCAAAGGTTTGAGATCTCTCCGAAAGATCCGAACGAGTCACCCACTCGAGAGCCCCTCTTGATAGTACGGCTATCTATCCTAAACCCGGTCTCCCAACACTACAAGAGACCGGTAAAATAGAAACCCTATCAAGATCGTACCTTTGCCTTGAGCATCCCACTTGAGCTTGATGTAGACGATCTTGTCACCTTCAAGATGGAACACCTTTCTTGATTGCTCTTGCTTGATGAAGACTTGCGAATGGCTCCCCCATACTCCATGGGGAAACCTCTTCTTTGACCTTGTCTTCATCACTCCATGAACACCGAGGAGGCAAGCTCCAAGCATGAGATCTTCTATAGATGGCACACCGAGAGCTTGCGCATCAATTCTTGATGAAGATGTCTTGAAGAAAGCCATGAGGAACTCCATCTTCTTCTTCTTCTTCTTCTTCTTCAAGACATACTTGATCTTCTTCTTCTACTTGACTCCAATAGGCACAAAGCCCTTGGACAATGCTTCTTCTTTTTCATCCTTGAAACCAACACATGGTCCAAGCGATGCCAATAGACAAACCTACAAGTGAGACTCAATTTGCACATTAGTCCATAGGGATTGTCATTAATTACCAAAACAACACATGGGGGCATACATGGGACTGTTCGTCTACGGTACCAAAGTTTCCGGGACAGCGCATGGCGGTACCTAAGTTGCCTGAAATTGCCGCGTTTCGAAATGTTGGGCCGCCAACTACCGAGAGGGGCCATTTCGATGCAAACTCATCTCGCCCCTGCCAAATTCAAACATTCCGTGAAACTACCCCGTGAAGTAGACGGTCGAGACCCTCATGTCGGTCATCTGTCCATGACGCGAGCGCCAACACGGTAACCTCTTAGGAAAATTGAGTAACTAAGTGGATTAGATGCGTTGACCAATTTCACAAATCCATTCCCACATTTCCCCTAGCACGGGCGGTGTCGGAATCCACCCTCCAGGCAGGACGATCCCTTCAGACATTTGACTTCCGGCGCCAAGTTGCTGCGCCCAGTTGATGTGCCCAATCGGTGATCCCGAGCTCCAATGGCGCATGTCGTAGCCGCCGTTGCGAGGCTCTAGCCCACCTCCGCCATCGACGAGCCGAGCATCTCAGAGGATGGCAGATCCTACTACCAAGGAAGAAGAAGTTCTGGCTACAAGCGGGTGAGCTACCCTTCTCTTTGCTATTCACACTAATTATAACTGCTAGCTGGCTACTGAACCTAAAATTGTTTGTTAGCCCAATGCTGACAAACATATTTTGTCCACAGTTTTCTGTCAAGTGGGATCTCCACGGACCACCCTTACCTTGTTACGTTAGTCCTCTTCAGGTACGACTCTAAGGGCAAGTGGTATGGACACCATTGTATCACGATGGAAGAAGAGCCTGCACAGATCCGCACTATATCTGGTATGGTTGCTGCTCTGCGTAATCATGATGAATTATGGCTGAAGCAGACTGCAAAGTTTAGCTTCATGGATGAACATGGCATCATGGTTCCACTAACGTGTGACAATCAGCTAATTGGGTTGATGAAAAGGTTGCTTCGGCTTGCATGTTTGAGCTGAATTGTGTGATGTACTGGATGTGGAAGCTGCTGCACCTGGGAGTCGCCCTTCTATTCTTGGACAGGGTGGTTGCTCGAACCCAATTAGCTCCTGGTAAGAAAAAGTCTCTTGGGGTTCGCAAGTTTGTGTTGAATTCTAATTTTTGTTTTATTTACTCTATAGATATTGGGAAGTTATGCAATAGCCTTCTTTCTTTGATAGGAAGCACTGCAAGGTTAGAAACATGACTGCCGGGTCAGTCATTTTTCTGCCCGAAGAAATTAAAAACGAGTGAAAAGATGATGCTGGACACAATTCTGGTGCCCATTGTCCCGGCGATGCAGAGTACATGAAGCTAAGAAAATTGGCACCGAGGAAGAGGAAGAAGGCAGGAAATGAAGAAGCCAGTGGACGTGAAGGCTTGGCACCCAGGCTGCGGAAGAAGGCTGCTAGCAATGAAGATGCATAATAATATGTTGAACTTGAACCTATATATGTAATTCGGTTAAATTCTGGAGTTCTGTGTGTGGAACTTTGCTGGGCGAAACAATCTACCCACGTTCTCTGAGTAAAATGTACCGCGTCTTAGGGTTTGGAAACGCCCGAGTCAGTAGTTGAATCCAAAATTGTGATTGTGCCACTACTATCTGAAAACACGCAGCACCGATTCCACAATTGCTGAGGGGCAGGAGGTCTCCAAATACGACGGAATGTAAGTGGCACAGAAATAAATTATTTAAGCTGCTATACTCTAGGAAGCAGCAACTTATTTCAGCTGCTGCACACAACGACATGGCAACATAAACAGCAATGGCAACCGATAATGCCCAGATGAGGAGGAAATCGGTACCACTTTCTGGCCTAATCTTGATCCCGTCTATCTCACCGCCTCTCTGCTCCTGCATCCCCTGCATCTGGCGAAGCTTCCGGATCTCTAGTAACCGAGTGTACGTGCTTCCACTTTATAAATTGTGGTTGTGCCATTTGCATGCGGCACAATCCACGCAGATTACATTTAAACAAACCACCAATGTCAGAATAAACTAGTAGAAAAAGGGTCTTTGGTCCACGGTCACATTCCCAATCCGGGACAGAGATCTAAATCGAGGCAGAAATTTATCTAAATCACACATTCTTCTACAAATTAATCGAGACAGAGATCTAAATCGAGGAATTTCATTAATTCAACCACAAATTCTTCTAAACAAAGGTGCGATTTCACATCCTACATTAATTCAACCACTAGTCAACAATTTCACTTTCGTTGCCGCTGTCCTCCGAGCCGCCGGCTTCCTCGTCGTCGCCGGACGGAACCTCCATGATTTCCGCATTGTTCGTGAGACGGAGCACCTCTTCACAGCGAGCGGCGGCGATGACAGTGTACTTGATCCGTCTAGGGACGAACCAGAACCTCTCCCGCCCTTCTCGGTTGAGGAGATCCCGTTGCACCACGCGCCCGTAAACGATGTGGTTGCCAGTATTAGCCTTCTGCTCCTTCTTGAACAACGCCGGCCAGTACGGGCTGGCCGCCGTGTACCGGGGCAGCGCCCTCTTCCACACGGGCATCTGGCGGAGGCGCGCCACGATTTTGCTCTCCATCTCGGCTCCACCGGGGACGAGGAGCGGATCCACCGGCACCCCCGCATAGCTGATGCGCCATCCATGGGGCACCACCGCGGCCGGCGGCACGAGGATGTCAAACTACGCGAACATCACCGCCACGTAGAAGTTCAGCGTGGGCATCTCCATGGCGGCGCGGTGGAGATTGGAGAGGGAGCGAGGGGATGGACGATAAAGCGACGACGCGGTGGAGATTGGAGAGGGCAAGGGGATGGACGATGAAGCGACGTGTTGTGGCGCCTCCTATTTGTACACGAGGACAACGAAGCGACGGGCAGAATATCCAAGGGGCATTGGTCAGACAAAAGGAAGTAATGCAAGGTTAAGACAGATTAAGGGCGACCAATTTTTTTCCTCTCATGACTCCGGGGCCAATAGTTCAGACCGCTAGGTCTACAAGTACAACTATTACAACTTAAAAAGGCACGGAGCTCAAGCTAAATAGAACTTGTTATCACACATCTCCTTGGTCTTCCTAATCTTAGCCCGATGCGCATCTTCCTGCGAGAGCAAGGATCGAATCGTCTGATCCTTCCTTTTAGCATCTTCCTTGCACAACTTCAATTGTTTCTCTGCATTTTTCCTCATGCACTTGTCAATACTCGTAGTTGTGAACTGCAGGACTTTGGCCTGGTGAAGATCATTCCTGGCTTGAGTCAGTTCTTGCTCTACTTTAGCCTTTAGGGCTAACGTCGTGTCCCTCTCCTTCTCCACTTTTCTAACCTTGTCTTGCACCCACCTGAGATCTCGCTTATGCTTGGTCGTGTCAACTGGTTCCCATAGCTTCATCTCAACACTATCAAGAAGTGAGCTGAATACTGATTCTTTCAACTCAACAGTCATTTCCCATAGTTTGTCCAGCGTTTTCTGCATCGATTTGGGCCACTCTAGATCTACCCATTTGACAACACCGCAACTTCTGCCTTGCATCATTGCACGATGTCCTTGACACCATAGAAACCTTTTGCCTGCATTTCGTCCTTCGAACGCTACAAATTTAGCGGGCACATATCCATGTTTACATAGCAGAGGACTGTCTTCATCCGCTAAACTGTGATAGTCGGAGTCATACATCGTCTGGTTGGCCTAACACATCATACGCGCATGAGTAAACATAGTAGATCTAGCTCAAAAAAGATAACTGGCCACAGATGATAGAGATAGAGATGGGACGACTCACATCGAAATCACCATCCCTATCGTCACGACGCGTTTCCTTGCTATCTCCCCTTGAACCCATGGCGAGAGGGGAGGGGGTGGCTGCCGGAGAGGGGATTGGGATGGAGGCGCCGTCGGCTTACGGCTACGGCAGGATGGGAGTGAAGTGGGGAAAGTGGCTTCGAGGGGAAGGAAGAGAAGTACGGGGAGGAAGAGAAGTAATGGGGACGTGACACTAGGATCTGGCCCACTGAACTTGTGAGTCGTGACACTCGCAACAGGGAGCGCCCGGTGTTGCCAGTTTGTCCAGAGCAAGCGTGGCCAATCATACCACAGAACAGCCTACTCACGGATCGCTCTCACGAAGACCATCCCAATCGTCCAAGTGCGCCGATCGAACGTATATAACAATCGTCAAGCAGAACAACTATGTTAGGGCGTGCCTTCTAGAAGACTCGGTCTAACGGCCACCCATTGTGCGGCTAAGGTTAGGGCTCTCCTAAGGTTAGGATCCATATGTGGTTTATGAAAAGAACACACATCCAATGACACTGGTGGATCCTTATGTGGTTTGTGAGAAGAACACAAATGCAATCACACTGGATGGATCCATATGTAGTTTATGAGAGGAACACACATGCAATGACACTAGTGATATGTGATTTTGTGAAAAGAACACACATGTAATGACTCTAACTGTGGTCAATGAAAAGAGCAGACATGCAACGACACTGGTGGATCCATGTGTGGTTTGTGAGAAGAACAGACATGCAATGACACTGGCTGTGGTTCATGAAAAGAACAGACATGCAATGACACTAGTGGATCCTTGTGTGGTTTGTGAGAAGAACAGACATGGAATGACTCTAGCTGTGGTTCATGAAAAGAATAGACATGCAATGACACTGGTGGATCCATGTGTGGTTTGTGAGAAGAACAGACATGCAATGACTCTAGATGTGGTTCATGAGAAGAACACACATGCAATGACACTGGTGGATCCATGTGTCATCTATGAGAAGAACACACATGCAATGACACTGGGTGTGGTTCATGAAAAGAACACACATCCAATAACACTGGTGGATCCTTATGTGGTTTGTGAGAAGAACAGGCATCCAATGACTCTAGATGTGTTTCAAGGGAAGAACACACATGCAATGACACTAGTGGATCCATGTGTGGTTTATGAGAAGAACATACATGTAATGACACTGGGTGTGGTTCATGAAAAGAAGAGACATGCAATGACACTGGTGGATCCATATGTGGTTTGTGAAAAGAACACACATGCAATCACACTGGGTGGATCCATGTGTGGTTCATGAGAAGAACACACATGCAATGACACTGGTGGATCCATGTGTGGTTTGTGAGAAGAACACACATCCAATGACACTGGGTGTGGTTCATGAAAAGAACACACATGCAACAACACTCGTGTATCCTTATGTGGTTTGTGAGAATAACAGACATACAATGACTCTAGCAGTGGTTTGTGAAAAGAACACACATGCAATGACTCTAGCTGTGGTTCATGAGAAGAATACACATGCAATCACACTGGGTGGATCCATGTGTGGTGATGACAAGAACACACATGCAATGACACTTGTGGATCCATGTGTGGTTTGTGAGAAGAACACACATCCAATGACACTGGGTGTAGTTCATGAAAAGAACACACATGCAATGACACTCGTGTATCCTTACGTGGTTTGTGAGAATAACAGACATGCAATGACTCTGGCTATGGTTCATGAGAAGAACACACATGCAATGACACTGGTCTATCCTTATGCGGTTTGTGAGAAGAGCACACATGCAATGACTCTAGCAGTGGTTTGTGAAAAGAACACACATGTAATGACTCTAGATGTGGTTCATGAGAAGAACACACATGCAATGACACTGGTGGATCCATGTGTGGTCTCTGAGAGGAACATACATGCAATGACACTGGGCGTGGTTCATGAAAAGAACACACATCCAATGACACTAGTGGATCCTTATGTGGTTTGTGAGAAGAACAGACATGCAATGACTCTGGGTGTGGTTCATGAGAAGAACACACATGCAATGACACGGGTGGATCCATGTGTGGTGGCAATGA